>OVAF01001541.1:0-21098 GCA_900406245.1 Odontarrhena argentea | reverse complement strand
ATTTATAGGGTTGAGATTTAGTGTTTAATAAGTATTTAGGTTAAATTTTAAAGGTTTAACGGTTGTATTTAAGGGATTTAGGGTTTAAAACCTTTTTTAGTGTTTATAATTTTAGGGTTTGAGGTTTGTAACATAAACCTTAGATTATAAACCGTAAAAATCTATAAAATATTATAGAACATTTTAAAATTTGTTTTATATTTTTTTGCATTTTTAAAATATTTATTTATGGGTTTAATTCAAATTATAAGAATAAATTGGTTTTAGAGAGAAATTTAAGGGTAAAATTGAAAGTTAAGGTTGATTTGGACAAATTTTACGAAGTACGGGTATGAATTGTAAGATTTTAAGTAGTTCGGGTATGTAATGGCACACGTCAAAAGTTGAGGTTCTAATTGGTACCTCTAGAAAAAGTTCGGGTATGATCCCCATACCAACTGTAGCACATGTAGAAATGCTATGGGCCTATGGCCTTTTTAACTGTATTATTTTATTTTATTGAATTTCACTGGATTTTGCAATATATGAAAAATATTGAAATAATTTATATCAATTTCATCGAGTCTAAGCAGTTTCGTTCTGCCATTGATATATCGTATTCAAACAAAACTTCGAAAACCGTAACTGTGAATCTGATGCTTCCAGAAATATGAACTTGGCTTTGACTCCATACACGTGTTAAATCTGAAACTGGAGGGGCTAATTTAAAAACTGGAGTAAAGTTGAGAGGTGTAAAGATAAATAAAAAAAGAAAAAACAGTTTCCAGCATCCATCGGCACAGTCTCCCCCACCCCCTCCCCCTAGGGTTCTTTTTTTTGTTTGGTTCGGAGACGGGCATCGAGATTCGAGGACCGGAGAGAAATGGGGTCGAGTGAGAAGACGACCCAGCATCACCCGCCTCAAATCAGCAGTCTCGTCGTACGGCCGGATGGAAGCAACGACGGTGAAGTAGGCCGCTACGCCGCCGCCGGAGACCATGAGTCCGGAGAGGTCTCCCGTGACCGCCCCTCATTTTCTCGCTCCGATCGTTACAAGGGTGACCATGGTTCGTATCTGTCCTAAAGATTTGGCATTCCAGTCTGTTGAGTTATGGTTTCAATTTGTTGAATTTGGGGAATGGAGAACAGAGATGTCTGTGAGAAATTACGGGTTAGAAAATGTGCACTTAGTAGTTACTGGCCTTGCAACTTTGGAAATTCTTAACATTCGAAGAAAGCTAGGCAGGATATGTAAATGCCTACCTCTTAATCAGTGTTTTCTCTTGGTTGACTTGTGAATCCCATGGTGCTAACATTGTTGTGTGGAATCATGCTCCTGCTTCTTTGTGTGTAAGCCATTTAGCTTTCAGTTAGTGAGTTAGTTTCACTACTGTTATTTCGTGTGAAAGACAAATGAGCTGTGCTTTTTGTGTGTGTATGCAGCTGCCTTTCTTTACAATAACTTAGGTCACGTAGAAGGAATGTTGGTCTCAATGGTCTAGGTCGGGTCTCTGCTGAAATTTTTGTATAAAAGTGTTTGGATAATGTTAGCAATGGAAATGCTTGATCTGAAACAATGACATTCCCTCTTCAGTGCCCAGTGTAAAGGGAAACTTATCCTGAGCTTCCCCTTTTTGGTATATGTACAATACTATTGGGGAACCAACGGACTTGGAATCTTACGTATACTGCTCCAGTTTTCTTTTAGTGTGTCTCTTGATGATTTTGAAATGTGCTGCCTGCTAATATATATTTCTTAGTAAAAAGTACATGATATTAGTTTGCACATTTTGTTATTCTGGAGTTGACCCAGTCTTTCTTCTGCTTGCTATATTTTTTATGTAGGACATAGAACTCGTGCAAATTCTAGCTCACCATCCCGTCGTCCATATGAAGGTCACCGATATGGCTCTGATCTTAATCATTCAGCTGCTCCGCCTCGTGGCCGTGAGTTCAGCAGCAGAAGGGAACTATCGGGGAGACACAGAGACTATTCACCACCCTATGCTAGAGGTGGAGCTGGTGCTCGTCCCCATGGAAGAGGTTTTGATGGGCCTGAACCTGCGCATGGACCGTTGAAAAGTGACGGCTTGAGCAGAAACAATAACCCAAAGGTGCAACCAAGAGATGGAGATTGGTACTGTCAAGATCTAACGTAAGTCTCCTTGACTATTCTAAATTTCTAATAGAATCTCAGGATGTTCTGTATGCACTCCACACAAGTGGTAATTTCATTTGTATGTTTTGATTTTCTTGTGGATACAGATGCGGAAACTTGAACTTTGCGAGACGAGAATACTGTAACAAATGCAAGAGGCATCGCTATGTACCAGTCAATAGTCCTCCACCCCCTCGTAACCTTCCTCCTCCTCCCGTGAATTTCTCGCCAAGAAGAGACTTTAGTGGCTACAGGTCTCCTCCTCCACGTGGCTGGCCAAGAGATTACCCGCCACCAAGACAAGACCATCCCACATGGAGAGACAGAGACAGAGAACGGGACCGTCTGTATTTCTCAGACCATGAGTACCCTCCTGGCAGAAGAATACCATCTGACTGGGTCCATACTGAGCCACCCATGAAACCTCATTACGAGAGACGACCACCTCTGAGTCCACCTCGTGGTGGAAGATGGGGACGAGTTTCAAGAGAGAGAAGCAGATCGCCGCCATTGAGAGATGGTCCACCGCCGCTAATGAGAGGCGGTCCACCGCCAGTCAGAGATTACCGCCGTGACAGTTACTTCGAGAGAGGAGGACGAGACGACCGGCGTGGTGGCAGAGACAGGATGGGAAATTCTTACTGATACAGACTTGTGATCAATGTGACCTTTTGTATCCCACCTTTAGATTCTTGGTTTGTTAGCAATTTTTGGTCCTCGTTGTGCAAAAAACAAAAACAGAAGCAATTTTGGTGCCCTTTCGTAATCAAAGAAAGTTTCGGGGCGAATCAAATTACACTAGTTTTCTTTTCTGCTTCTTTAAAGGCTTTAAGGTAATATCTCGGATGGTCTGTCTACGTGTCGTTTTCCAATTGGTTATATTTCTATTTACGCGCATTTTAAAGGGGATATTTTATACAGAGGAGATCGGACGGCGGAAAAAGAAACAAAACCTAAAGCTTTTATGAATTCAGATCGTTGGATCAACGTATTGAACAAGATCCGTACGATGAGATAGAGAAGCAAATCCAACCGTCCAATATAATTGGAGAAAATTGAAATTTCAAAACATGTTAAGAGAGAGGGAGGAGAGATGCTGTGTAGAAGAAGAAGAAGAAGAAGAAAACCGAAAGTATTAAGCTTTTAATTGTGTTGTTCCGCTTCCACCAGATTCCTCTCAAGGGTTTTCTTCTTCTTCGTCTTCTACAGCTAAAACCCAATAGAACCCTAATTCCTAATCTCTCTCTCTTTCTAAGCTTATCCCTTTCTCTCTCTCTTTCTCTGTATACGCGGATCAATTTTCAAAGTCCCGTTTCAAAGCTTTTATCGGTTTTGATTTCGGATCTGGAATTTTTATATGCGTTTTGGTTGAGCTGATTTGTGGCGGTGAAATCAAGTGTGGGATTGATTTAAGGAAATTTTCCTTGAAAAAAACTCTTTGAGATTCGAAATCTTTTGAGATGGGTGAAGACGATAAAGGAGGCGAATTCCCGCCAAAAAGAGACGGCGTTGTTGAAGATTCTGGTGGGTTTCCGGTGAAGAAGCCAGCCAGGCAACTCGACTTCACTGTTTCTCCCACCGTTGTCGTCACTGCCTCTGTCCCTCCTGCCGCCGTGGGAACTGGTCAGGTACGACCGACGTTACCTGTGGTGGTGACGCCCTCACCATCACAGACTCTTAACGCGCCAATCAGGATTCCGTAAGTTTTATCTAAGCTTTTGGTGTGTTGTATTTGGGATTATGAAAATTTAAACCTTTTAGACTAGCTTATGAAACTAGTTTATGTCCCAAGTTCTTACACTCTCATTCACTTATCTGAAAAAATTTCTCAACTTTTCTTCAATTCTTTTGGCAGAAAGCCGGAACCAAGGCCTGTTGTGGAAGCTAGAGAGGGAACTCCTCAAAAGAAGAAGCAGTGTAATTGTAAACACTCACGCTGCTTGAAACTGTATGTCTTCCCATTTATGTTTACTGATTGTTATCTTCGACTTGTTCTTTATTCCTCAGTTATCCAGTTCTCAGTTCCTATTGCATGTTCTTATCTTTTCCTTTTTCGGCTGCATTCCAAATTTTCGGTTTGTTCAATTGTGCATTGTTATTTCTTTCAGGTACTGTGAATGTTTTGCATCCGGAACATATTGTGATGGATGTAACTGCAACAATTGTTTCAATAATGTTGAGAATGAACCCGCAAGAAGGGAAGCTGTGGAAGCAACTCTGGAGCGGAATCCAAATGCGTTCAGGCCAAAAATTGCTAGCAGTCCACATGGGAAAAGGGTATGCTGTTTAAGGAAGATCAATGTTACTGATTAAAGTCTTACGTGTTCAAATGTCGGATATTTTATCTGGGAGTCATAAGTTATTGTTGGATGCTTAGACTGTTGATTTGTCTTTGCAGGAGGATATTGGTGAAGTTGTGTTATTAGGGAAGCATAACAAAGGATGCCACTGCAAGAAATCGGGATGCCTTAAAAAGTATTGTGAGTGCTTTCAAGCTAACATCCTTTGTTCCGAGAACTGCAAATGCCTGGATTGCAAAAATTTTGACGGAAGTGAAGAGAGACAAGCTCTGTTTCACGGTGAACATGCCAACCACATGGCTTATCTCCAACAAGCAGCAAATGCGGCCATTACTGGAGCTGTTGGCTCCTCTGGCTTTGCTCCTGCTCCAGCACCAAAGAGAAGGAAAGGTCATGAGATATTTTTTAACAAAGCAACCAAAGACTCATCTACGCATCGACTTGGCCAGTTTCAACAGGTACCTAGTTACTACTTTAGTATACGGAACTTAATAGGTCATTTTTCCGGCCCTTTGCTTAGTGAAATGAGATCTTGTTATTGGTTTCTAGGCAAATAGTGGAAGAGCTAGTTACCCAAACACAGGCACATCTCCAACATCTAATTCTCGTGCTGGTGGCAATTCGTCATTAGCCCCAACAAAGTTTGTATATAGGTAAAATTTTCTGGTGTTATCACAACTAGTCAAGCTGATATAGAGCTGCATAAGACTGACTTGTTGTGTTGTACTTTTATAAGGTCCCTCTTAGCAGATATAATCCAACCACAAGATGTAAAAGCACTTTGCTCTGTTTTGGTCACTGTAGCCGGAGAAGCAGCAAAGACGTTAACTGGTGAAACTTCGTGTTAAAAACTCTGTATGGCTAATTTTTTAGCTCTTATTTATTATTCATTGGTCTTGCTTTCAATTTTTCTCAGATCAAAGAAGTGAAACAGAGAATAGGGTGGAAGATCAAGCAGAAGCATCTTTAGCTTCTTCTGCTCAAGATCACTCCCAAGGTAATAAAGATGCCGGTGATGTTGAAATGGTTGCAACTGATGGAAATCAAGCTGAGAAGTCTGGACCAGAGGATTCTAGTTCAGAAAAGCCACTGTCTCCAGCAACTTTGGCTTTGATGTGCGATGAACAAGACACAATGTTCATGGTAACAGCAGCTTCACCTAATGGTTCAGTGGACCCCAGTGGCTGTGGAACAAACACACAGGGCCAGTCAGAGATTTATGCTGAGCAGGAAAAAGTAGTATTAACCAAATTAAGAGATTGCCTTAGTCGACTTATCTCGTACGCAGAACTAAAAGGTACCCCTTTCCTCGGGTTTCAAACACACGATTCATCAGAAAACTATTTTCTCTAAAATTTGTTGGTTTACAGAATCAAAGTGTTCATCTTTGGCGAGAATGCACCTACAGCCAACCCCAACCGCGACTGTGAAAACCGAGAATGGAGTTCAACAGCATGTACCAATTCAGAGTGGAGCTCCGCAAATCGCTACCCAGCCTACCCTCAACAAACCACAGCCATTGCAGCTGATGACCACAACAAACGCCACAAACACTCATCTTCATAAACCTCCGCCTTTATCAGAAAAGAAAGACATCTGAATCAATAAAGTGTATACTCGACTTAGGACACAAATAACTTTCTAGAGCAAACACAACCGACGAGCTGAAAATTTACCTCACCACCGTCCCTATATAACTGAGGTATAATGCTACCGTCTTTTCTCTCATTCATTTCTGAAGGTGGCTATGAGGTAGCAATGCATTGGCTAGCAATTATAGAGTAGTAGACACAAATTTTATTGTGTCCGTAAGCCTTCTCCTCGCTTGGCTTTCGTTCTTTTTCCAAATAGTCTCCTCTTTAGAGCTGTGTAGTTTTTGGAAAGCTTTGTTTCTTTTACTACACGAGTTATTGGTTAGTGTTTTGGTGTTCATTGTACCTCCTTAAAGCTGTTGTGTAGATTTTGTGTTTCTGCTGATGGTTCAGCTGTGGAACATCCTTGCTTATTATTTCTGATTACTGTGTCTTCCTTTCTCATCATGTAAGATTTGAGATATTGTATGATAATTGTCTCCATATTTTCGTTCTGATTAGAACAGAAAATAATACTTAAAACTTGATAGAAAGTTTATCAGCTTTTCTTTTTGCAGATCGTACTAAGCTTAGTACTTTCACGTTTCATTAAAAAAAAGAAAACAGCGAAATAGCTTTCAGCTATTCTCTAATAGTTTCTATTTTCTAATAACATACGAGCAGTAGAGTATATATGAAAATAACGTCACTGCCGACATTTATTAAGAACATAAAAATTGTTTATCTTAGTAGCATTCTATCTTTCAAAACAACAAGAGAGAACTGATTTATTTCCGTACACTGGTTACCAGCTTCTGCATAAACTTGTTCACGTGCATGTTTTGAGCCTTCATAATCGAGACCTAGACGATTTCGGTTCACTCTGCAGCCAAATACCAGAGATTTCATCACGAATTAGAGAGCGCAAGGCCAAAAAAAAAAAAATGAAAAGACTGATGAAAACCTCACTGACTACATTCATGAGCTTCAAAACTTATCTTCTAAACCATACTAATTAGCAAATTTTGTTTTACATGGTACATGCTAAACTAGAATCTAATGGTGTAGTCTCAAGCTATTTATATATCCATCTATGCTTGGGGATTGATTCCAGTAATGTAATGTAAACAGGTCATTTACAGCAGATCAATTCATGTGATCATTCACCTTAGGTATCCATTTGTCAACTTGGTTGGGAAAGTATTGTCTTGCAACATCATAAAATCTAATAAAAAGTTGAGAGACTTTACCAAAAGCATTCCGTTCATTGCCCTTTCCTCCAGATACCTCGACGGTTTGAAAAAATTACCATATGTCTCCGACAATTTCTTGAGCCTTTCATATATGTACTTCGGTCCAACCGTATCTGCCCAGAAAACTATTCCTCCACTGCAACAGGTAAAAGAAATGCTTACCATAAGAAATGATCATCACCAAATTTTCTCCAGTGACAGACAAAACAAAGGACGAAGTTTGGGGATATATTTGACTGAAGTAAATGACCGGAAAACACCCGAATCACGTATATAAATGAATATTTGGTTGTGAAGTGATAAGACGCAGAAGCAGATATTTTCAGAATTTTTTAAAATAGTCCTTTTGCTCAATGGGGATTATGCCTTAAATTCCTCACCGATAAGACGGAAAACTCATTCCGAGGACAGATGCAATGTCCAGGTCTGAGGCGCGGATCACAATTCCTTCATCCAGGATACGGCATGCCTCATTAACCACAGGGAACAAGATCATCTCTACAATCTCTTTGTCTGTTACTGATATAGGCTGCAAGGGAGGAATAGACGGTCGTAAATTTTAAGGTACCTACTAGTAGCACAACATATACATTTCGTAACACCTGTTCTTTTTTACCTTCCCACCGGGCATGATATTGGTAAGTTTCCTGGCTTCCTCAACAATTGTAAGCACTGATGGGTCGGGTTTTGGTTTGCTTCCCTTTTCGTAAATATAGTATCCCCTCCCGTTGATTTTTCCTGAGGCAGCAAATGTTAAAAGTTGGCAGATGAGGAATTTACAAAGGTGAAAGCAAAGACATACCATTTCGCCCACTCTTAAGCAGAAGCTCGGTTAATGGAGATCTGAACATGCGGTCACCATAGACCTTCTCATATATCGGCCCAACTGCCATTCCAATCCCATGTCCAGCCAAATCACCAAGCCTGAAAAGTGAGCACCCCCAAATTAAAACTCTCTTGCTAATGATAGTCGTCATACAACACATATATGCAAACAAATGAGAGAGTAATTTACTGGAAAGGACCCAAAGGCAAGCCGAAAGAAGTAATGACGCTGTCGACTCTGAACAAGTCAACACCTAGATTGACCAACATATGTGCACTTTGCGAATACGGAAAGAATGCCCTATTCACTGCAAACCCAATGCAGTTTCCAACCACCACAGGAACTTTCTTTATGGCTTTCCCAAGTGTCATAAGATCCAGGATCACCTGAGCAGAAGTATTCTTTGAACGAACAATCTCGAGAAGCGTCATCAGATGGGCCGGGCTGTTGAATTAGGATCAAAATTAAACGTCAGGAAAACAGATGACTTGAATATTCTACAAAAACCTGTGACATTGCAAACGCTGAATGACCTGAAGAAATGTGCGCCAATAATGCGATCTTTTGAGTTAGTCTTTTCCCCAATTAAGTCAAGGTCGATAGTAGATGTATTGCTCGCCAAAATGCAATGGGGTGGGCAGACCTCTTCGATTTCTTTGAATATCTTTTGCTTCAACTGGATGTTTTCAATCACTGCCTGAAAAATGGTACCGCGAGCAACGCATTATAGTCAGAACTAATTGACCAATAATAAGATTTGGATATACATGAAACCAAAGAGGACAGATAACTGAAAGTGAAGGCAGACCTCTATGACCATGTCCACATCTTTGAATTCTGTGTAATCGAGGACTCCTTTGAGCAAAGAGAGGGCCTTGCCTGCTTTATCTTGTGTCAGTTTTCCCCTCGATACCAAGCCTTTGAGATTTGCTGTCACAAGAAAAGAAAAATAACTTTATTGCGTCTACTGTACCATTCATAATAAACCACATTATCTATGATTCCATTATTTGCAATGAATTCTTCTTTTGGCTAAAAACAACTCAATGAAGTGCTTATGCACCTTTCTAATTTCTTAGGGCTGGATGCTCCAATATAAAAGATTTCATCTAACAGAACCATAGACATAAACCTGTTTTATATTGCAACTAACCAATTTTCGGAAAGAAATAATTCTAGGCCAGCTCAACATATTGAAATCGAAATTGTTGTTAAAACAACAGTTCAGCTTTTTTTATTTTTATTAAATAGCAACTATTTATGTTCTGGATAAGATAATCACCTTCAACTGATTTTATTCCCTTGGAAAGGTAATCTGAATTTATTTCTTTGAGCACAACTCTTATATTGCTTAGAAGCAGAGCAGTAGCAATGCCAGAACCCATCAGACCTCCACCAATAACTGCAACTTTTTTCATCGCTCTTGGTTTCAATCCAACGTCAGTTACATTAGGCACCTGAAAAGTGATTTAAAAGATGCTCAGGATGAAAGTTTGATGCGGAAAGTAGAAGTACTATGAGAAACAAACGCCAATAGATAAAATGTTAGTAAATTCCTGCATGCATATTCTTAGAAACTACAGCTTTAGGAGATAAAAGTTTTTGCCAATCTCACCTTTGATGTTGCACGCTGTGCAAAGAAAACATGAACAAGACCCTTTGCGGTGTCTGACATTACCAACTGCTTAAAAACTTCTGCCTCCTGCATAGTGAATCAAAGAGTTTAGGTACATAGCCAAAGGAAACTAACATACGTCTCAACATAACAAATAAATACATTCTTATGAAAGATTTCTTTTCTAATTAGGATGTCTAATGAGCACCATGGAGTAGTAAATGATTTATGCAATTAGCTATCAAAACAATTAAGGAAAGGACAGTACAACGAAACCAATGGAAATATTTACCTTAAGAACCCCACTGTATCCTCCATGGATGATTCCTTCTTCAATCACCTCAATGACAGCATGGTGCTGAGGCACATTTGGGGCTAGCTTCTTAGCTAGCTGTCTTGAATTCTTCAGTATAGCACGAGCTTCAGATAAAGAACCAATTTTGTCGGTCCTGTGCAATGAACGCAAAAAGGGTTTGCGTCTAGCTGCAATTTCTAGAGCCCATTTTCTAGATGCACTCAACAAATCTCCAGGCGGCACCAAAGCATCAATGAGACCCAGTTTCTGCCCCTCCTCTGACAATATCGACTTCGAAAGCTACAACAGTATCAGAACACAGTAGTTCATAAAAAATTTGCCGAGCAATTAGATTTCACCCAACTTGGTAATGAAATTGTTTGCAATTGCGAAAACGCCATCCTTACCAGTATCATTTCAGTCGCTTTTGTAAGGCCTATTAATCTTGGAAGACGTTGGGTACCTTCATAGACACAAATAGCTTGATTAATTACCAAGCACAACGGAAAGGTATCTAGAAGACAAAGGTGAACAAAAAAATCCGTACCTCCAAAACCTGGAATAACTCCAAGAGTAAGCTCTGGTAAGCCTAGTTGAGCTTTCGGAGCAGCAACTCGGGCATGACACGCCTAAAGAAATTGGAATGAACAATTAAAATCAACACTAATAGTAAAAGGAATACCAAAAGGTACTTTAAAAAGCCAGGGGGAATAAAACAAAAAAAACCCACCATTGCCAGTTCTAAGCCACCACCAAGAGCTAGTCCTTCAACAGCAGCAACAATCGGCTTCCCACAGTCTTTGATAAGAAGAAAAAAGCATCAGGTTCATATAGTACAATAGTTGCAAACTATAACTGAGAAAAATATCAGCCATAAAAGAAAAGATAATTTTAAACTAAATCAAGATAAGTACCTTCCATCAAGTTGCACACAAGTTCAACGGAAACTTCAGGCATAAGCGATAGATCCCCTGCCAGGAAACGAGATAGTCAAAACCCCGAATCCGATACGATTCATTATGTACTTACAACAGAAGAAAACATACCAGTCTTATGAACTTGCTGGAAGACATTGATGTCGAAACCTCCAGAAAATCTTCCACCGTTCCCTGAAATAACACGATTCATTCAAGCACCTTAAGCAACAAATAAACACCAAAGTCGTCTAACAAAAAAAAAAAAGGATTGAAAATCTCAAATTCACAATTTACAATCTCAAGCTCATCAAAGCAGAGAATCAGCAGAAAAGTTCACACAAACTCGCATAGACTGAAGCAAAAACAAAAGTAAATTCAATGTTTTGAATTACCAATCAACACGATCGCCTTAACATCATTCCTCTGATTCGCCTCACGAAACTTATCCTTCAACCCAGAAATAACTGAAGAATCCCATCAAAACAAACCAAAGATCAAAATCAGCTTCACAAACGAAAGTGTTCATGATCCAGAGTAGAAAAAAAGCTTACTTGGACTGGCCAAAGAGTTAACAGGAGGATTGGAAATGGTGATGACAGCAACACCATCGTTACCAACTTCCATCGTCACTCCAATCTTCTTCGCCATAGTCGTGTTGTTTCTCTCTTTCTCTAAAAGTTTGGTGAGATTGGAAAAAAATGAAAACTTTGGAGTTGGGTGATGAAATCGGATAAAGATCGGGTTTTTGATAATGGAGAGTCGTTTTAATTTAATCAGACGATTACGTTTATAACGTGTGATTGATTTCTTTCTTGTTTTGTCTTTTTGGGATAAGTGACCAAATCTGCTAAAAGCAGTGGCTAAAACAAGTGGCGGAGCCAGAAATTTTTTCAACCATGGTTAAAAAATTAAAACTTCAAATATAAGCGATAGGTTACAAAAAAATGTTAACAAATGTATTGTACAATATACACCTATCCATAAATCAAACCTTTTTTTTTTTAAATATGTAGAGGTTAAACTTTTTTATTTTATATATTCATAAATTAAATTTTGATATAGAAAATGAGACAAACACTTAAAAAACAATCACTAATACACTTTCGTAACACGTTTTTCGTAATCTCAATGATTACGGTAACAATCAACAAAATTACCGCTATTTTATAATTCTATATATCATACAATAACGAAGATGTTTTTAGATTTCTACTATCACTAACACTGCGTCTCTAACACTTTGCATTTAGTAAATTAAGAAATTTTTTATTTCTCATATGTTATCGATACATATATCAAATTGTGTTTAACAATGCAATTCATAAAGTTAAAATCCCCTAGATAAAAATTAATTTTGTTTTTAATTAAGATTAGCAATAATTCAAATAAGATTAGTTAAATTTCTCTAATCTACAAGTTTATAATATGAGCTTAAATATTTTTTAGATTAGCGAGCCAACAAAGTCAAAAATGAACCGTGGTCACTTTTATTTAACAAGTTCCTTGATTGACAATTATTATTTGAATTAGTCAATGTTTCTAATTGACTGTGGTCATTGTAACGTTTTACAAACTAATTAGCATTTTTTTTTTTTTAATGGTGGTCAGCTGATATAATTTGGGGTC
Organism: Odontarrhena argentea; assembly: GCA_900406245.1. Classification (NCBI taxonomy): domain Eukaryota; kingdom Viridiplantae; phylum Streptophyta; class Magnoliopsida; order Brassicales; family Brassicaceae; genus Odontarrhena; species Odontarrhena argentea. Next base: position 8,558 of record OVAF01001541.1, on the reverse strand, counting down.
CTGTTTCAGCTCAATTATATTGGACCCTGTTCTAGAAAAATATCATTTTGCCGCCAATTTATCAAATAGTTAGCTAACCTTTTCCTTTTTTTTTTCTTTTTCTTTTTTCATCTTAATTGTAGTAACATGTAGAGAGAGAGAGATACATGAGCCGGCGAGACTTAAAGATAAAAGTTATCTTTCAAAGATGAAGCCCCAACACGTAAAAGCAAGATTAGGAACATATCAACATAACAACATAACAAACTCTCTTCCAAAAACAAATGAAGTAGCTACAAATACCCATAAAACTAATAGAAAGTCTCATATTAAAAAGTATAACAACCTAACAAAGACTATAAATTCTTCCAATTCCGAATCGAGTCTACCTTCCAATATCAAAACAAAGAACCAATCCAACATGGGAGAATTCAAGAACTAATTTTATTAATAAGAAAAAATAGCAAAATAAAATAAAATTAAATAAAAAATCGAAAAACAACAACAAAATAAGCATCATTATGTTAAATGAAGTTGTCGAAATACTTCTAGCCAATTCTCAAAGTAAATAATTATTTAACCACGTCGATTATTCCATTACCAAATCTCATTGAAACCTATTATCCCGAGTCACACTCTTTGCAGTGTCTCTTATATTGAATACTCTCAAAATTTTAAATGCAGCTCTGAGAGCCTTGCAATAAAAAACTTCACCTCTACATGCAGAAGAAGCTGTAAACTGTAAACCTAAACAAAACACCAGCATTCCCCAATTTCTTCAACTTTTGAACCATATGAATTTTCACTATCAACTACCTAGATTGTTACATAAGAGTAGGGGTGGGCACAATTCACGTCCCATTCCGTCCCGTCCCATCCCGTCCCATACCCGGTCCCAAATTCCCGGGACAATTTTTTATATTCGATTGGGAACGGGACGGGACAGGATGGGAATGGGAATTCCCGAAATCTCATATGATATTAATGGCTATAAAAAATTTTTATATGTGGTAATATTTCATAGTAAAAGTAATTGGATATGTAGAATATTCTACGTACTTGATTTCCTAATTTTTTGTATATATTTACTAATGATTTGATGATCTTATTCTGATCTATAATATTCTCATAATAGCCTACTAAGAATGATAAATGATGGATAAAAATGTTTGACTGTGTTTATGAGTGTCACGTTTTTATGTGGTGGGAATTCCCGATCCCATCCCGTCCCGTCTCATTCTCGTCCCGTATTTATATAGGGACGCAAATGGGACACATATTTACATTCCCAAATTCCCGTCCCGTTCCCATTCCTGCAAAATCATGTCCCGAATTCCCATATGCCCACCCCTACATAAGAGCATATTCTCAAAATACTGAAATCAAAGACCAAAAAATTCATAGCTGAGACCAACAAAACTAAGAAACAAGTTTGCAGCAAAAGCATTCACATCACGCAACAAGTCTTGCTTTTCCTCAATCTCCTGAACCTCTTCTTGTGAACATTTGATTTCTGCATAACATAAACCAAAAAATCAGATAACATAACCACACCACCTCAAATTAAATGGTACAGACTTAGCCAATTCAACATCTCAAGTTCCAACAAACCCAAAATTTCAATCTGCATTCAAAAGCCAACAAGAGAAGCTATAGGAACAACACAAATCAATGGAAATGACACCAAAGTAGGAAACTTTGGCTCGTGGGTCAATTGAGAATAGGGGAAGAGATATAGAGACTCACTCATTCCCAGGGAGTGCGACGTTTGCGTTCTAAGACATGGGTCGAATGAAAAAACGCACATTTCAGAAGAGATGAATAGCTTTGGGGTCTTGAAATCGCAACTCTAATGGCGGCGTTCATCTTTTGTGAGATTGGAGAGAACAAAAGATTGAGTCTTTTTCGCAGTTTTTGCAAAGGAAAGACTGTTGGCGTATAAGCTTGAAGCCCAAGTGAGTTGAAGAGAAATGGAAATTATACTTATCTTTAGGAGTTATCTAAAGTAGGGTTTTGGAGTTATGTTTCCCTATATAAGGAGGTGCTAACTTGTGGCACAACTTATGAGATTAAGAACTTAAGGTTTTGAGTGATTTTCCTTAAGATTAATAAGAGAGTTATTCTTGTTAAACGTGTGTTCTTAATCCTTTGATTCTAGACTTGGTATCAGAGCAAAGAGACTGAGACTTGTGTTGTTGTTGTTGAAACCCTAAGAAGAGTCAATCACGAAGATTGGAAATCAAAAGATGGGAGACAATGATGAACGGAAGGCGGAGGAGAAAGCTAAGGAACTCGGCACACCTACTATCAAGTGTCCCATGTTAACTTCGGTGAATTATACTGTTTGGGCTATGCGTATGAAAAACGCTCTCAAGGTCAACAAAGTGTGGGATACAATAGATCCAGGAACAAAAGATGAAGAGAAAAACGACCTAGCAATAGGTTTATTGTTCCAATCCATACCGGAAGCCCTAATCCTACAAGTTGGTGATCTTGACACGTCAAAGGCAGTTTGGGATGCGATAAAAGCTAGACATGTTGGAGCTGAAAGGGTGAAAGAGGCTAGATTACAGACTTTAATGGCTGATTTTGACAGGCTTAAGATGGACGATGCTGACACCATCGATTCATTCGTGGGAAAAATTTCAGAACTTTCCACTAAATCATCAGCCCTTGGAGTCGTCATGGATGAGCCGAAGATTGTGAAAAAATTCCTCCAAAGCTTACCACGAAGGAAGTATATTCACATCGTTGCGTCCCTTGAGCAAGTACTTGATCTTAACAATACAAGTTTTGAAGACATTGTTGGCAGATTAAAAACATATGAAGAGAGAGTCGGTGATGTGGAAGTAGGAGAAGATCAAAACAAGTTGATGTATGCTAACAGTGGCTCAAAACAGTACCAATCCGGAAATAATGGAGGTTTTCGAGGAAGGGGAAACTCCAGGGGCAGAGGTCGCTCAAATTGGAGAGGTAGAGGCCGTGGTAGGTCGAACTGGAATCAAGTCGGATGGTATGAGCAGGAACGTGATGACTCGAAGATAACTTGTTATCGGTGTGACAAGTTAGGACACTACGCGTCCGATTGTCCGGATAGATTGCTTAAGCTTCAGGAAACTATGGAGAAGAAGAGTGTAGATGATGATACGCACGAAGCGGATGAGCTGATGATGCACGAGGTTGTGTACTTAAACGAGCAAAAGGTGAAACCGAGTATGTTCGAAGCTGAGAATGATGTTGAGAATCTGTGGTACTTGGATAATGGAGCAAGTAATCACATGTGTGGAAACCGCTCGTTTTTCTATAGTCTTGATGAAACTGTCACTGGGAAAGTGAGGTTTGGTGATGATTCTCGTGTTAACATCAGAGGAAAAGGAACAATACGCTTTGTGTTCAAGAATGGTGTGAAGAAAGTCCTAAATAGTGTCTATTTCATCCCGGATTTGAAGAGTAATATTGTTAGTCTTGGGCAGGCTACTGAATCAGGATGCGAAGTCCGAATGAAAGATGAGTATCTAACACTTTATGATCGTAATGGGAATCTGATGATTAGAACTGCGAGGTCGAGAAATCGGTTGTATAAAGTTATCATGGAGGTAGAAAGTGTCAAGTGCCTTCAAGTAACTACTTTGAGCGAATCAGCCTTGTGGCATGCCAGATTGGGTCATATCAACTTGGAAACAATGAAGACAATGGCCAACAAGGAGCTGGTAACTGGTATACCAAGCTTGAGAATGGAAAAGGAGACATGTGTGTCATGCCTAAAAGGGAAGCAAGCAAGATTACCGTTCCCGCAAGCAACCTCCTACCGTGCTACTCGAGTTCTCGAACTCGTGCATGGTGATCTTTGTGGACCAATCACACCATCTACACCAGCACACAAGAGGTATGTTATGGTACTCATTGACGATTACTCTCGCTATATGTGGACGATTTTGTTAAAGGAGAAGAGTGAAGCCTTTGAGAAGTTCAAGTCATTCAAGGAACTCGTTGAGCTAGAAACCGGAACTAAAATAAAGACGTTTCGAACTGATAGAGGTGGAGAGTTTCTATCTCACGAGTTTCAAGGATTTTGCGAGAAACATGGGATTCTGAGACACCTAACAGCACCATACTCTCCACAGCAAAACGGAGTTGTAGAAAGGAGAAACAGAACCTTGCTAGAGATGACGAGAAGTATCTTAAAGCACATGGAAGTACCAAATTATCTATGGGGAGAAGCAGTGAGACACTCAACCTATCTAATCAATAGGGTAGCAACAAGATCATTGACAAATGAGACTCCATATGAAGTTTTCAAGGGGAAGAAACCAAATGTTAATCATCTGCGTGTGTTTGGTTGTATGAGCTATGCGAGGACAGAGACAGTTGGTCGGAAAAAGCTTGATGATAGGTCAAGAGCTCTGGTTCATCTAGGAATAGAACCGGGAACAAAAGCATATCGACTATTGGATCCATCAAGTAGTAGAATCGTTACCAGCAGGGATGTGGTGTTTGATGAGAGCAAAGGATGGGATTGGAACAACAAAGAAGACGAGAAAGATGAGGAGAATGGATCGTTCAGTCTGAACAGAGTGACGTTTGGATCGGGTGAAGATGATGTGCGACGATCGACACAAGGTGTGAATCGATCGACACCAGCAACGCAACGATCGACACATCCACGGGTTGATGAAGATTCGCGTGCTGGGAACAATACGGAAGAGGTGACTGAAAATCAAGACAGTATGGATGATTTGAGCGACATTGAAGAAGAAACAGAGTATCATGAGGAGCAATCTCATGAGCAGTCCCCAAGGCGTTCGAAAAGGTCGAAGAAAAAGCCTGATTACTTGAGTGACTATGTGTGTCTTGCTGAAGCAGAGGGTGAGCGTCTGTTGTTGCTAGTAGATAACGAGCCATGGGATTTTGAGGAAGCAAAGGGTTCAGATGAATGGATAGAAGCATGTGAGGATGAGATTGAATCCATAAACAAGAATCAGTGTTGGGACTTGGTCAGTTTGCCTCCTGGAGCTAAACCAATTGGTTTGAAATGGGTATTCAAGATTAAGCGTAACCCAGATGGAACTGTGAACAGATACAAGGCCAGACTTGTTGCAAAAGGTTATGTTCAAAGGCATGGTATTGATTTCGAGGAAGTTTTCGCTCCAGTTGCACGTATCGAAACCATTCGGTTTCTAATTGCCCTAGCAGCTTCAAGGAATTGGGAAGTTCATCACCTTGACGTGAAAACTGCGTTTCTCCATGGAGAATTGAAAGAAGAAGTGTATGTCACTCAGCCTGATGGATTTATGATCAAAGGAAGTGAAAACAAGGTGTATAAGCTCAAGAAGGCTCTCTATGGATTGAAGCAAGCCCCGAGAGCATGGAATGAAAAATTGAGCAAAGTGCTGAAGGATTTGAAATTCGCCAAGTGTTATAAAGATGCTTCTCTTTATCGGAAGGAAGAAAAGGAACATTTGCTTGTTGTTGCAGTATATGTAGATGATCTTTTGATCACAGGGTCCAACATGGAGATGATGATCGAGTTTAAAAGGGAGATGGCCACCAAGTTTGAGATGAGTGATCTTGGAAGATTAACATACTACCTTGGGATCGAAGTAGTGCAAGATAAGGATGGCATAACTTTGAAACAAAGCCGGTACGCTACTAAGATTCTAGAGGAGATGGGAATGAATGATTGCAATGCGACTCAAGTACCAATGGATCCGAATGTGAAGTTTTCCAAAGCACCTGAGGAAGAATGTATAGACGAGAAAGAGTATAGGAGAAGCATCGGTTGCCTCAGGTATCTTCTTCATACTCGACCAGACCTCTCCTTTAGTGTTGGTGTGCTTAGTCGTTATATGCAAGAACCGAAGAAATCTCATGGAGCAGCATTAAAGCAAGTTTTGAGATACCTGCGAGGGACTCTATCATATGGACTTGTTTACAAACGAAAGGAGAGGATCGGTTTGGTGGGCTATAGCGACAGTAGTCACAACGTAGATGAAGACGATGGAAAGAGCACAACTGGTCACGTTTTTTATTTTGATGAGTGTCCCATCACGTGGTGCTCACAAAAACAAGAAACGGTGGCACTCTCGTCATGCGAAGCTGAATTTATGGCTGGTACAGAAGCGGCAAAGCAGGCGATTTGGCTACAAGAGTTATTTGCAGAGATTATTGGAAGAGAATGTGAAAGAGTAATCATGAGAATTGACAACAAATCTGCAATAGCTCTCACCAAGAATCCAGTCTTCCATGGTCGAAGCAAACATATACACAGAAGGTATCACTTCATACGTGAGTGCGTGGAAAATGAACAGATTGAAGTTGAGCATGTTCCGGGGAGCGAACAAAAGGCTGATATGTTGACAAAGGCACTTGGGAGAATCAAGTTTAAAGAAATGAGGAGTTTGGTTGGAGTTCAAGATGTGAGAGAAGGCGACTTCAAGCTTAAGGGGGAGATTGTTGACGTATAAGCTTGAAGCCCAAGTGAGTTGAAGAGAAATGGAAATTATACTTATCTTTAGGAGTTATCTAAAGTAGGGTTTTGGAGTTATGTTTCCCTATATAAGGAGGTGCTAACTTGTGGCACAACTTATGAGATTAAGAACTTAAGGTTTTGAGTGATTTTCCTTAAGATTAATAAGAGAGTTATTCTTGTTAAACGTGTGTTCTTAATCCTTTGATTCTAGAAAGACAAAACCAAAACCAAAAATCGATGTGGAATGTGTCTCGGGCTTGGCGCAGTTGGTCGACTCGTGTAATAGAGGCATATTCTGGTGTTAAATTTTTACCCACGGTAAAAGAAACGAATGAAATCTTTTTACTATTTAGTTTCTCTGCCTCACGAGTGAGTTACTATCACCGTAAATTGAGTGGAACCACTTGGAAATTAGAATGTACAATGGTTTTATGTTTCTTATATGTTTACGAGGCTTAAGTCAAAGGAGGATTATTTGGTTATTTATTATTTTTTTCGATTTTGAAACTTTTGAATATTAGAATAGATCCAAATCAAGATAAATGATATTTCGGTTTAATTTTTGAATTGTTAATTTGATTCGATTCGATTGTATAAAAGATCAAATCATTTTGTGTTCGATGTAGTTTATTGTCCCCAACCCTAGAACGACCATTTTTAACCACATAAACGTCATTCCTAAAACCACAAAACGGAAATAGGAAATAAACTCAAATTTAATGAAAAAGTAAGTAGCAATGGAAAAAGAAATTTAAAACAAATACAGTGCACTTCCAAATACTCCCCCCAACACTAACAATAAGTAATGTTTGAACATATGTGGTGTAACCAAAGTAACTAACATGTACCAGACGCATGCTGCATCAAGCAAAATATTTCTTAGAAAAAAAATCCTTATAAAACAAATATAAAGGCAAATAACAGAAAATAAAAAACACTACAACAAATTATGCGAAGCGGAACTGATCAATTTCAGACACATTTAAGTTGATCAAATTTTTACTAAAATCATAGTTGACTACATGCAACAAACGATGAGGAAGAAACCACAAATCGAATGTTCATAACATTTGCTTTGTTGATTTTACATCCAAGGATGTTAACTTTCCACCATTTAAAAATGCATATGAGATTATGATCACGGGTTTTCTATGTTTTTGTGAGATAATCTATCTCTTTGTCACTGTGATAGAAATCAGTAAAAACTTTATTGAAAACTTTTTGTTATTACCTTTCAAATGATTGGTCAAACCTCGATTGTTTTGTGTGTACAATTCATACAATCAACTTAAAGACTCTATACAAAAAGATTAGTTTTATTATATCTCCAGTAGTACTCCTATAATAATTACTATCCTATAATAAATCAACAAATATATTTTTAGATTAAATTATTAACAAACACTGTGAAGTATGTATAGTGTCACCTAGGCAATGAACATTTCTAAGCTATACCTCTGAATCATATTCACATTCACTAGTGGAGTTACTCAACCTATAGCTAGTTGTTGATATTTTTTATAAGCTATACCTTTGAGTCATACTCAAATTGGAGTAATAGTATTCATTACTCTATTTTAGAATGGGATATTAAGGTAGGTTAGAGAATATATTACTCTATAACAGAATTTAAAACGAAAAATAGAGTGGATTTATATAGAGATGTTGTAAAAATGAAGGTAGCTAATTTTTCTAAGTATATACTCATTTCGTTTTTTTTTTATACAATTTTTATAAATTTTCTATGTATGTATCATTTCATAAGATATTTTACAATTTTCTATGCAAAGTTTCATGATTATATAAATTATGTTTTAACTAAATATCTAATAATATCTTTGTTTAGAATTATTTTGTTTTTAATATTCAACCAAAACATCTTATATTAATTTGATAATACAAAAAGTAAACGAAACTATAGAGTCAGTATTCCGATTTTCAGATAGATTTCCATAGCCTAAAATAAAGAATTTCAATATGGACTAATGCTTATATCGAATATATTATATATATATATATATATATTTGATGAATATTTTTTAGAGTCGTGATCGTGAAACATAACATTTTGGAATGGCCAAACAACATATATATATATATATATATATAT
>OVAF01001540.1:2599-21100 GCA_900406245.1 Odontarrhena argentea | reverse complement strand
ATTTTAAGTCCAAGAAACATCAAAGATCCACCTAAGGTCCTTTACTAATGATGCTCTCAGAAAGATTATTACAGTATCATGTTTTTGTCTACACGAGGAGAGAGAGAGGATGTTGACCGGTCACATAGTCAAAACAAAAATAAGTGGGCCCACTAAGTCCTCTTTTCAGGGCCCATCATGGCTCTGCTCTTTAATAAGCTTGCATATAAGATTGTTACAATACATGTAAGTTCAAAAATTAAATTATTTTCTATTCATTTATTTCTTTTAATAACTCTGATATGTAGCAAAGAAGAAAAGTCCTTTTGGAGCAAGAACATGAAACTATGGATATGTCACTCATCATCTTCAATATTGACTTATTAGTTTCACCGTGAGCCCTCTTTTTCTTTTTAACTCTCCCCCAAAACTCTCATTTTCAATCTCATTTTCCAAATGAAAATGAGAAATCAGAGAGAGAACAAGAAAATTTTATGTAAGAAAAAAAAAAGAAGGAATAAACCAAAATTTTATAAAAGAACCTCAAATGTCATGACTCATGAACCCTTGTGGATTGGAGTTGGGGAGAGGAATTTATGACTTTGTTTTTCTCTTCTCTCTCATTCTTTTCTCCTCCTCTTGTTGCTATTGTTGTTCTTGTTGTCTGGACTACTCTGCGAGGAATTTGTACATGACTCAACTGTTCTATCTTCACTCTTATAGCTCAAACATGTTGCTTCCAACACTCCAATTGGACTTGCCGGTACTACTCTTGCCGCTAATCGAGGCTGCTGCGGTGATAATCTACCTCCCGGCATATTCTTCACTGTGTGATTTCTCATCAGATTCAAACATCTCTTCACATTCTCCTGGTAAAGAAAGACGATGATCAGATGATCGTTTCATATCGAATGCATATAGAGTGGAAGCTACAAGATTCGAGTCTTTGCAAGTAACCTTGGCTTGTTATTTTGGAACATGGGTTTACCTGTTTTATGTATACGAGATTACATATCGCCTTTTCATCATCAATGGACATTAATGCTCCTGAATTGGAAACAGACAATGCTGCAGCTGCAGCTATCTCAGAAGGCCTGAAGTCCAAGAATTCAATAGCTGCATTCAATTTTCCAAACACGAAACAAACCATAAGCCTCAAGTTAGTTGCAAACAAGGAAACAACATTATAGCATACGTGCTTAACCTTTGGTGGTGTTCAAGATGACTTGTGACGACTTATGAAGCAACTTCTCTGTCACGTGACCGCTGATCCTTTTGATGAAATAATCAATGAAGGAGAACGGAGTTAGAGCTTGCAATCTCCAATTTAATGTGTTGAGTACCAAAAGTTCCATCCTTTTTATTGTTTTGGCCTCAAAGACAAACTTGGGATCTCCCACCTGCTCATCGAAACCATTAAGAAACTTACGAAATTTGAGTTTTCTTAAGACTGAGAGATATAAAGGAGCACCTGTAAATCAACAGTTTGAGGCACATCTGTTTCTTCCATTTTTGCTGCTAATGATAAGCAAGACACAGCTAACAACTGAACAGCCCAATCCTTGTCTTTCTATGCAATCGAAAACACACGGTCAGGGATAGTAGTCTCAGCATATTTGAAAAACCAATCCTCAAGATGAATCAACTTACAGGCAGTTCATAGGATGTTAAGAACCGATCCAAGTAGTTTATGGATAGGCATATGCACAGAGGTCCAAATTTGTAATGAGCACAAACCTGTTTCAGACAAGAACCATTTGGCATTAAAGACAGAAACCCAATTACGCAAAAAAAGATCAATCCATTGAGAAGATCTAACTGATCTACCATTTTAAACACCAATATCAATGATCTATCAACTGATGAGAGAAGAAANAAAAAAAAAACAAAAAAAAAAAAAAAAAAGACCAAACCAGATTCAAGTGTGGTTTTTAGGACACAGATCAGACAAGAACATAAACAAGGAAACACAAACCTTGATAATCGAATCCAAAGCTTGGTTTCTAAGACGCAACTCCAAATCCCCAGAACGCAATCTGCTTACATAACCAGGTCCGGGCAAAAACTCAATCTCTCTCTCAACCATTTCTCTGACTCTGTCTTCTCTCAAGGACGAGGGAGAACCCAAACCCATCATCGGAAACGATCCAAAGTTTTCGACTTTACTAAAAAGTGGATGAATATAATCAATCTCGCCGCCACAGTTGCTTTCTTCGTCGTCGTCGTCAATGATCCAAGAATCGCTGGTTTCCCCACAGGCGAGATTCTCCGCCATGGATATGGTTTCTTTAAAGTTTTTATTGGGGGTCTCAAAGTCAAGTTTCAGAGCGTCAGGACAATAAAGTGAAGACTCAGGAAGCAAAAGTCATTAAGATGGGAAGAAGGAGCTGCGATTTTCATGGCAGGAGAGAGAGGTTTATGCAGAGGGAAGTGGGTGAGTGTGTGTGCGTTTTAGGGTAGAGAGGGGAGAGGCCACTCCATAGAGTCGCAATCGGATGGATACACAAAATATACACTAAATTATATTTTCTGTTAACGAAATAATAATTCTCATAATAATATTAGTATCATAATGTATTTCATTATTTCTGATATATAAGATAATGTTTCGACTTTCGACTATAATTATGAGTTTTGGACATTTCACTTCACACACTGTCCGATTTCACTTTTTTTTTTTTTCTTTCTCACCTGTGCAATTTCACTTTTTTCTTTTTTCCATCTAAACTTTTTTATTAAACTTTTGAAACACATACAACTCCATGGATCAAGCATGAATAGATCCTCATATGCCCAAAAGAGGGAGACCCATGCCCAAAAGAGGGAGACAATACTACTAAGATGAAACCCAACATAATAACAAGACTAAACAACAACCAAGAATAACTCAAGCTCTCAGCACTGATAGAACCACAAAACCTTCCTCAAGACCGAACACAGCAGTTTAATGACGAGATCTAGAAAAGCACCACCATCAATAAACTGGTTCCTCCTATATGACTCAAGTACTACCTCACAAAATAAAACCCTTGATTTCAATAAGCAGCAAGACAACAAGAAGCACAAAGCATCCTCATAGTCGAACCGAAAGCAACGACGTCGGAGATACCGAAACGCCAAAGAGGAAATCAACGAAAAGACCAGACCTCGATCAGATCCGAAGAGTTGAAACAAGGAGCTAAAAACGAACCAGACCCGGAGCGAACCGAACTCAAAACAAGCACGGTAAGAGATCGAGCCGGACTGAAACCAATTCGACCAAAGACGGAAGAGACGAGGAACGAAAAACCTGAGAGCGAGAGAGAACCAAGGCTGAGGAGTAGACTTGATGGAGGGAATCAACTTGCCCCAAAATCTCTACCACCGACGACCCGAGAAGAGAAATTCCGAGAAGAACCGACGCTTAAAAGAACAGAGAGACCACCTGCACGAGGAGGCGCATGTTGCCGAAGCAACTCCAAAATCCAAGGACCGGAACCCTCTGCCATTGAAGACCAAGCTCAACACCACAAACCACACTCACCGGAAACACACGAAGAGGCAGTGACAAGGCTCAGAACAACTGAAAACAGAGACTAAACACAAGAGCAAGAAGCCAAAAGAGGAACACAAAGGACCCATGGACCGGTAGTGGTGCTATGAGAGCCACCAGCCACCGGTCCATGGTCAAACACGGCTAGATCTCAGACAGGCGAAAAATACGGCTAGGGCGAACGAGTCTCAGGAACGGAACAGAGACGCTTGCACGATTAGCCCTGACATGTGCAATTTCACTTAAACAGATCATTTGGCATAATATGTTTTAGCTTAAATGGATCATATAAATTTACACGAATATGTAATGTCAAACGTTTTTTTTTTTTTTTTTTTTTTTTTTTTGGTCACCGGGGCAATTTCCCTTTAACAGATCATTTCACATAATATGTTTCGGCTTAAATGGATCATATAAATTTACAGGAATCCTCTAATGTCAAAACGCTTGTTTTATTTTTGTATAATCCTTTGTTTTAGACAAATGAGATTTATATTAATCACTCCTACCAAAAAATTTTTTTAAAAAAAATTAATCACTTAGTTTCGGTCTACAACTTGTTTTTTTTTTCCTTTTTTGTTAAAACTTTTAGAATACAACTAACACGTATTCTTTACTAAAAAAAGGAAAACTCATTCATAATAGGGTTGAAAAACGATTTTAATGAATTAAAAATAAGATATGGTTAAAATTGTCGATAATAACTGCAAACAAGTTCGAAAGTCATTGCTTTTTGTGAAGACTATATTGTTGAAAGAGAAAGTTTTATTAGCTTCTCAAATGAAAAAAAAAAAAACTATCACAAAGAACCAATAGTTAAGAGAAATGCTTATATATTTTTTAAGGCTTTTGATTCAGTTCGGTGGGGGTGAGCGGGAGTGTTTGCGCTTTACATTGAAGGTTATGAGGATTCCCGAGAAAATTGTGGGTTGGGTTGGAAAATGCATTTCAATTGCTATATTTTAGTCTAGGTGAATGGAGAATTAGCAGGCTACTTCGAGAGTAAAAGAGATTTAATACATGGTTGCTCAGTGTCGCCTTATCTCTTTGTAATATGTATGAATGTCCTTTCAAAACTATTGGATATAGCTCATCAGGGAAGAAAGTTTGGTTATCACCCTAATTGTTCAATCGTGAAGCACTCATCTATGCTCTGCAAACGAAATAATGATGCTCTCAGATGCATCTCAGAGATCTACTAAAGGAGTTGCCAAAGTATTTGATGCGTTTGCTAATATATCAGGGTTGAATATCAACTTGGAGAAATCTACTTTGTATCTGGCTGGTATTACTGAGAGTGCAAAACATGTTATCATTGCAAGATTCTCTTTTGTCATAAGGCAACTCCCATTGAAAAATCTTAGATTACCTTTACTTGCTAAACAGCTGAGGAATTCGAATTGTCTTCCTCTGATTGAGAGAATCAAAGGGTTTATTAGTTCGTAAACTACCATATTTCTCTTCTCTGTTGGGTATTTACAATTAATAGGTTCTGAGATTACCTTAGTATCACCAACTTTTGGCTTAGTGCATGTTATTAGATTACCTAGCAAGAGTAAACATGAATTAGAGAAATTGTGCTCAGTCTTCCTTTGGTCTTGACCAACTTCAAATCCAAGAAAACTAAATTGGCTTGGTCACATGTGTGTAGGCTGAAAGCAGAAGGAGGTCTTGGTATCACCTCAAAAAGGTCAATAAAGTAATGTGTTTCAAATTAATATGGCGTATTTGCTCAGCAAGTAATTAATTTAGGGTTAATTGGGTTCATACTCACAAAAGTGAATCGAAATCAATTACACTTGAATTACAAAGCCTAAACAAAAAAGGAGACAAACTAATCAACCATGTTCATATATATTGTTTCTATAAATTTAGGTCATATAATCTCATTGAAGGAAAGCTGTCCTGAAATCACACTGTGTATGACTCAAACATGGTTGTTGGATCGAGATTGTTATAGTCATGTGATCTGGGTGATCATGATGCTTTACTAGAAGCCGCTAATGACTTATGGGTTAAGAGAACCCATTGCCAGCATCACATGATCCTATAGGGTCACACACCTAAGCAACTGGAAGGTTCGGATGGGAAAGGGAGAGTGTCGATCGACACAAAGGTTGTGCCGATCGACACAACACCAAGTGCATCGATCGACACAAAGGTTGTGTCGATCGACACACGTGTCGGTGGGCTTTTGGGCCTTGGGCTTTTAGGGTTTCTGGAATTGTGAAGGTCACCCCTATATAAGGGATATTAGGGTGACGAAATCATTAGTAGTTTTTCCAGATTCAGAAACCTAAAACCCTTTTCTCTCAGTTTCCTGGAACTAGTATTCCAAGTTCTTCCAGTTGTGTGAGTGTGGATACCAATAGAGGTGTCACACTATTGGCACTGAAGATCTCGAGATCCTGATCATTCCGCTGCAATCCGTTCTTCAGGTAATCTCCAGATCTGGGAATCTAGATTCTTCTTCAGAGATCCTAGGTTAGGAAAACTTGTTAGTCCTAAGTGGTTAGGATTAGATCTGTTTTCCTTCAGTCTTTATACAAAATTTATGTGAAAAACTAAATAAATTAGAATGAATTAACCAAATAAATAATTGACCATTACCTTTTTGCAATCTAACTTGTTTGGTTTGTGTGCAGTGAGAGTCTCTTCGTCACGAAGTCTGCAAGAATCGACTCTGTTTCATGTCGAATACTTTTTTTTTTCTAAATCTGATAATTAAAATAGTTAATTAGGTTAAATATATAGATAATATTAAATTGAGTTTGAAGCTGAATAGAGCCCAACTTATTAAGTTAATATATAGCCCAAATAAATAACAAGTTAAAGTTTTGATTTTAGCATGATCAATATTTTTTAAGTGGGTCAATAATTTTGATAAACGTGAGTTATTTACATAATTATAAGAAAAGAAAAAAAAGTAATGGTGGTCAGCTGACCACCCCCTTGACCACATGCCCCCGCCACTGTTCATACTCACTTAATTAAGAAAAGTTCTTTCTAGTCAGTTAAAGACACTACCTCAAAAAGTTACTGGATGTGGAGAAATTGTTGAAGTATAGAGATCGAGCTAAGAAATTTCATCAGGTCTCAGTTCAAAATGGGAAAAAATACTCATTTTTTGGTATGACAACTAGTGTTCTTTGGGCATAGACTAAGAGATTGTGGAAAGTAGAGGTGTAATTGATTTTGGTATTGAAAGTGAACATTTGTTGTGTGATATTACAATTAAAATAAGAAGAAGAAGACACATAGTCTAATTATACAATCAAGTAGAAGATGAGTTGGGTACTATTTTGAATAGCAAGACTTTTTTTTTTTTTTTTGTCGGCAATAGATTTCATTAAAATCCAAAAGGGAAAGTTTACAAATGATCAAAGAAGCCCAGTAACCCTTTTACAGATAAGCCCAAAGTTAAAAACCTGCTAACCTAAGTGATAACAATTAACCTAGAATTAAGCCCAAAGTTACCAGGCAGAAATTTTCGCCACCATCAATCTTCCGATCTTCCAGAAAATGATGATGATATTCAACTCTCGAATAACAAAAACATTATGTTTAAATAAAATATTTTTCGTTGTTGGGGTCAAAATCCCCCATCGCAAAAGTCAACGGTCAACGATGACTCAGCTTACAGAAAAATGACTAAGTACAAGACTGAAGCCTAGCGCTCGCCGCAAGACTGAAGCCTAGAGCTCCCCTTAAAACTGGAGCCTAGCGGCTGTAGATATTACACCGCCTGACGCCCTAGCGCTCTCCTCGACACTGAAGATCTGTTCTCTCTGAAATCGGCTAAGTATGGAACTGGAGCCTAGCGCTCCACGGACGCTTCCAAGGTACAGAAGCCACCAACCTGAAGTCTTCTCAGGCCGACCGGTCCCTCTCGGCTTGAGGCCGACCGGTCCCTCTCGGCTTGGGGCCGACCGGTCCCTCCCTCTCTCTCTCTGCCTGAGGCCGACCGGTCTCTCTCTGTTGAGGCCGACCGGTCTCTCTCTGTTGAGGCCGACCGGTCTCTCTCTGTTGAGGCCGACCGCTCCGAGCAAGACTCGAGGCCGAGCGGTCTTCTCCTCCTTTGACGCCTGATGCTATTCTCCATCACCACGAGGGCTCAAGTTCTTATAAAGACGACGAGTCTAGCGCTCCTAGGAGCTTGTCTGAAGCTACTAATTCAAACACTTAGACATTTTCTCCTAAACTAAGGAGTCAGGTGGGATCTTGACGCCTTCACTACTGTCCGTGAATCAAGCCCATCTTAACGAAAACATTCGCGATGCCCATCTTGCCGACTTAGCTTCAGGAGAAGATTCTGGAATCTTCCAGAGGATAAACACGAAAAGCAAACTTTCCTTTTTTCTTAGATTTTCTTTTATTCTCGGCCGACCTAAGGCCTAGGCAATCTCTTGTATAAATACTCCCTCCATTCGTTAGAATTGGGGGACAGAAAACTTTTACTAGAAACTCCCGGCAACTTTACTGAAGAACCCTAAATCAATAAAATCTCCCACTTTCATCTTTGTTCTTGAGTTTAATTCCGGCGAAAGTTTACGAATCCCTAAAATACCCTACAAATTTGTGATTGTGGTTTTTGACATCCACAATTTGGCGCCGACTGTGGGGATTTCATCAACTTTTCTACTCAAAGAACTCTAAAAACGAAGACCTAGAAGAAGAAGATGACTGACAACAGCGACAACAGCAGCGGTGGACAACCGTCATACGGACAGCTACTTCAAGGACAGACTGGAGATGGAGGCAAGGAAGCGGAGACTGGAGATGCGCCGCAACCTGAACAGCCAGTTCCAGACACCAGCTGGGAACACGAGGACAGGGCTACCGCCACTCAACTCGACCGTGACCCCTGTGGCGAACCAAGATGCCCGAGCTAGACAAGACGGCGACTCGTCGGACGAAGAACTCGTCTTTGAAAATCCAGACGGCATCCCCGTCGACTCTACCGCTCAAAGAGCTGGAGCTATCGCAACCAGGACGGAAGTCACGGCCACTCAAACAGCGACATAACTCGTGAGCAATCACCCGACAGACAGCTCGCTCGAAAGAATGGAGAACTTGGCCCTCGTCTGACAGTTCGAGGAAGCAGAGCGCGCGAAGAACAGAGAGCTTCAGGAGATCAGATCCGCTCTCACCAAAGCAACGGAGGAATGGAGGACTGTGCGATCCGAAGTGCACAAGGTGACGAGCAGTGCACCTGAAATCGACAGAGTCCTTTAAGAGGCCAGTAACACTCCGTTCGCAGCAAGGATCACGGCCACAAGGCTGTCTAACCCCGGGAAGCTACGCATCCCCTTCTATGAAGGAAAAGGGTGACCCCAAGGAGCACCTCACTGCGTTTCAAATCGCAATGAATCGAGCAGACATAAGGGAGAGCGACAGAGATGCTGGTCTCTGCCTTATCTTCGTCGAACATCTCAAAGGCACGGCGCTTCAATGGTTCTCAAAGCTCGAGAGGAACTCGATTGATAGCTTCCCACAGCTTTGCGCCCTCTTCGTCAAGCACTACTCCATGTTCATGACACGCGGTGTCTCAGACGCCGACCTATGGTCCCTATCTCAGGACAAGAAGGAGTCCATGCGGACATTCATCAGACGTTTTAAGGATGTCATCTCAAAAATCGAAGGGATCAACGACAAAGCCGCCGTATCAGCTCTTAAGAAGTCTCTATGGTATGAGTCAGAGTTCAGGAAGGAGATCGCCCTAAACCCCCCGTCAACTATCCAGGACGCCCTACACCGCGCCACTGACTTCATCATCAACGAGGAGGAGATGAAGATGTTGTCGGAAAAGCACGGAGCCGCTAAGACATCAAACAAACCAGCAACGCAACAAACTAGCACTCAGCCTCCCTAAAAGACCAATACCCCCCAGGGATGGGTTTACCACGAGGGACCCTATTTCGGAGGAGCACATAACTACCAAGTGGGAGCCGGAAGAGGGAACCCTGGATGGAACACTTGGACTAGGAACTAGAACTCCTTCGACGAAAATGCATTCTGCGAGTTTCATCAAGCTAACGGGCACCCAATAGCCAACTGCCGAATGCTAGGCAACTGGCTCACAGCTAAACTGGCAGCAGGGGAACTCAGCCCGAACCTGAGCTTAAAGGAATTGACCGAACAGTATCGGACCGAGAAAGCTTTAGCACTGCCTCCTCCTTCACCAGCGAATCAGGCAAACAGCGAGTCCCACAAGCATGGAAGAAGAAACGATACCGATCTCAATAGCCAAGGTCAACGGAGACGTATCAACATGATTATGGGAAGGTCTTCCTACTGCGCGGACACTGTCTCCTCCATAAAAGCTTTCCAAAGGAAGGCCGAAACTAGCGCTAAGTGATCACAAAAGTCACATTTCCCAAACGACGTCATCAGCTTCAAGGAAGAAGACACCACGGGGATCGACCAACCACACGACGACCCCCTCGTCATCGAACTCCACGTCAAAGATTGCGATGTCTCTAGGATGCTCGTCGACACCGGAAGCTCTGTAGATGTCATTTTCAAAGACACCTTGAAGCGCATGGAAGTCGACCTGTCAGAAATCGAGGAAGCCCCCAAACCCCTCACAGGTTTCTCTGGGGAAACCAGCATGACAATGGGCACCATCAAGTTTCCCGTTCGGGCCAAGAACGTGATGAAAGTGGTCAACTTCTCTGTAGTTGATCACCCCGCAATCTATAACGCTATTATGGGCACCCCTGGATCAACTCAATGAGAGCTGTGCCGTCACCATATCACATTTGCATCAAGTTTCCATCTCCCTCCGGGATCCAGACAATCTACGGCAGTCAGAAGGAGTCAAGGGACTGTTTTCTCACCGCGCACAAGCTGCAAACCTCAGTAACTGATCAGGCACCCGACGCTAAGAAACTGAAAGCTACATAAACGATCTCCGGATCCTCTGAACTACGAGTCGGCTTGATCCTCGGAAGAGGTACGTAGGCATCCTTCCTTCGGGAGGGTTCAGCTGGCCCCTCGTCAAAAAGGGGGGGGGGGAATGGGTACGTATACTCATATACTCCCAAAACACTCGTCTCTGGACACACTTTCGTCTCTTGACGCTCGTAAAAATCGTCTCTTGACGCTATCACTTATGGTCCCTTCATAATCAAAAATTTACCTGTCTCTTGAGACGATCGTAACTTACCATCACTTAACCCTCGTCACTTATCATCACTTCACGCCCATGACACTTGTCTCTTGACATTCAAACTTTACTTGTCTCTTGACATTCAAAACTTATCGTCTCTTGACGCTACCATGTATTGTCTCTCGACAGTCAAACTATACTCGTCTCTCGACGCTCATCATTTATTGTCTTTCGACGCTCAAAATTTATCGTCTCTCGACGCTCAAAATTTATCGTCTCTTGACGCTCGTCATTTATCGTCTCTTGAACGCCCAAATTTTTCCGTCTCTTGACGCTCATAACTCCTCGTCTGAGCTGGCCACTCAGATTGAGCTCTTACATCCCTACGGGATAAACCCTCTTGGGAACATGCGCGCATACGCTCTTAGTCGGAGCATGGACGTTAAGAGAGTAACAGACTTGTGAACCAACTAAAGCGTCTATGACATCCAAAAACCCAACATCTGAACGTTGGTCGGATATTTGCATCAATACTTTGGAGCATACACTTTAATGGAAAAAGTGTTTGTGAACCAAATATTATGCCGCACTTAAAAACCCGATATCCAAACAGCAGTCTTACTCTAAAAAACCCGATATCTAAGCATCGGTCACATCAATCGTCTCAAAACCCAGTTAACATAACACTGGTCGAAACATCTCACTCAAGCCACACCGACTGTCTTCTCAGTCTCGAAATCTAAGACATGACTAACGCCGCAATGGCTATCCTCTGAAACTACAAAGTTAAAATCAAAACGAATACTAAATCTATTGCAAATCACGCCTTCCCCCGTCAACCTCAGCATCCTTCGCCGCTTCTTCCAAACCAACAATCTCTTTCAACTTCATCACCTCGTTGTCACTAGTCTTCACAATCACTGCGTCCTCGCTTCTTATTTCAACTATCACGGTCTCGAAACCACATCAACGTCAATCATCACTACGAAATCCATCATTAGTAATCTTCTCAGCTTCAACGTTCAACACAATCTTCTCAGCTCAATTGGCCTCGGCACTAGCAAGCGCAACTGTCATACCAGTCTCGACAAGACTAACGATCCATAGTATCTTCGTCTTATCAACCCTCCATAGCCCTCTCACTCGGCGTGACCAATACCATTTAAGCTCGGGTCCCTGTACCCGCGTTAGCTCTATCTATCTTATGCGCTATCTCTTTTCTTCAAGCGAATTCAAGTGACATCCCCTCGTCAACAGGATCGTCACGAAGGAATGAAGCGTCATAGACGAGCACCTCACTTATACTAGCTTCGTCTTTAGCTGTGACAGTACACTCCGCAACATCGTCATCAGAAATGTCAGCTTCATAGCTCCCATTGCCTTGAGAATACTCCGGTGATATCGTGTTCTCGTGATTCCCCTCATTCGCTGTTGTAGCATCGTCGTCGCACGAACAGGGGCTCCTAGGAACGTTGCTAGACGACTCCTCGAAAGATGACATTAGTGGTCTACTTAGTGATGCACTAGGAAACGGTCGCCGTTTTTCTCCCGCTCGTGCCGTCGGCTCCACGAAACCGAGACGCCCTTGGCCTCTCGCAAGACCCCGTCGGCTCGAAGATCACACCGGTTCCTCACTTGTACCGTCGGCTCCACGAGTCCAAGAACGTCGTCGGCTCCGCAAATTGAGGTCGCCCTCGGCCTCTTGAGCAGCCGTCGGCCTCTGGTGTAGCCGCCGGTCTCACGACCGGTCGGCCTCACGACCCCGGCGTGTCACCTCCGACGGTCGGCTCCTGAACGTGTGGTTGGAGCCGTCGGCTTCAAAAGAGGTGACAACCCTCTCCTCTTTCCAAACTCAGGCCACAAACACCAAACTCCAACAAAATCACAAAATCTACATGAGAAAAAACTGAAAATTTCTCTAAGTATGAAAGCTAAGGACCTCACTTGTATGAGCTACGCAGCCGCGGCACGAAAAACTTTGGCACGAAGAATCTCGACAGGAGAATTTCCAACTTCGTCATCTTAACGCTATCATCGCTCGTAACTTTAGACTACTAACGCTACGAGCTGGGGGGCTAACTGTTGGAGTCAAAATCCCGCATCGCAAAAGTCAACGGTCAACGATGACTCAGCTTACAGAAAAATGACTAAGTACAAGACTGAAGCCTAGCGCTCGCCACAAGACTGAAGCCTAGCGCTCCCCTCAAAACTGAAGCTTAGCGGCTGTAGATATTACACCGCCTGACGCCCTAGCGCTCCCCTCGACACTGAAGACATGTTCTCTCTGAAATCTGCTAAGTATGGAACTGGAGCCTAGCGCTCCACGGACGCTTCCAAGGTACAGAAGCCACCAACCTGAAGTCGTCTCAGGCGGACCGATCCCTCTCGGCTTGAGGCCGACCGGTCCCTCTCGGCTTGAGGCCGACCGGTCCCTCTCGGCTTGGGGCCGACCGGTCCCTCTCTTCCTGAGGCCGACCGGTCCCTCCCTCTCTCTCTACCTAAGGCCGACCGGTCTCTCTCTGTTGAGGCCGACTGCTCCGAGCAAGACTCAAGGCCGAGCGGTCTTCTCCTCCTTTGACGCTTGATGCTATTCTCCATCACCACGATGGCTCAAGCTCTTAGCAAGACGACGAGTCTAGCGCTCCCAGGAGCTTGTCTGAAGCTACTAATCCAAACACTTATACATTTTCTCCTGAACTAAGGAGTCAAGTGGGATCTTGACGCCTTCACTACGGCTTGTGAATCAAGCCCATCTCAACGGAAACATTCGCGATGCCCATCTTGCCGACTTAGCTTCAGGAGAAGATTCTGGAATCTTCGAGAGGATACACACGAAAAGCAAACTTTCCTTTTTTCTTATATTTTCTTTTATTCTCGGCCGACCTAAGGCCTAGGCAATCTCTTGTATAAATACTCCCTCAATTCGTTAGAATTGAGGGACAAAAAACTTTTACCAGAAACTCCCGGCAACTTTGCTGAAGAACCCTAAATCAATAAAATCTCCCGCTTTCATCTTTGTTCTTGAGTTTAATTCCCGCGAAAGTTGACGAATCCCTAAAATACCCTACAAATTCGTGATTGTGGTTTTTGACATCCACATTCGTCAATTGAGACGTGGTACCAGATTAGAGAGGTTTTTCCCAAACAGAACTAGAATAAGTGAGTTAGGCTCACTCATTCAACTTCTTTCATAGTTTGGCTGGCTTTACGAATAGAATCTCAATTGGTGATATAATGTAAGATTGGAATGTATGGATTAATGTATGATGTATCTTTTGTAATGCTAGTCTGAAAACAAGATACTTATTGCAGGTACTTTGCTGAATTCTTGGAGGCTCTATCAAAGGGTTTGTTTCAGTAAATGTATTCAAAAACTTGGAATTGTATGATTGTGTTTATTTCAAAAGAATGATGTAACATAAGTTACAAGTTTCTTTTAAGATATGTTTTTTCCAAACTCCATTTACTCTCTATGGAGGAAAATAGATGATGCAGTAGCAAAAAATCATATTTCTTTGTTAAATTATCGGATTGAATACCAATTTATCAAAGGGAAAATGATATAAAAAACCTCGAAAGTGGCACTCACTTACATAAAAAATCTCGAAAGTTAGACTAGTACATTTTAGCCATTGAAGTTGACAACACTTACACTTTAAACCATCAAACTAAGGTTATTGTTACATACCGCCATTTCTGTTAACGGAACAGTTAACGGTGTCAGTTTTTTTTTTTTTTTTAAGTTAGACACATGTCATATTTTCATTGGGTTTAATTTTTTAATTATTTTTTTAATTATTACAATAATTTAATTATAAAAATAGAGAAATATGTGTCTAATAAAAATAAATATAGTCTTTATAATTTATATTAATTGAAAAATTAAAAAAAATCAAAAAATATAAAAGTAAATTTAAATTATTTTTTTAAAAAATAAAATACGCACGAAAACTAAAATTTTATTTTAAAAGAATAAATATTAAAAATGAAAAATATTTTTCAATTTTTTCTTTTATTTATTTTATTTTATTTTTGCATTTGCTTAATTACTATAAAAATAAAATAAAAATTCTTTTTTGTTTAATTATTAATTAATAGCCATACAAAGTAACATATTTTATTATTATTTATAGTAATGAAGAATTTTAAAGCATTCATATAGAAGAATAAATTCATATGTATTTTAATTTTGCTAGTTGATTATAATAAAATTACTTTTTATATTTAATTTTTATAGTAATTAAGCAATCAAAAGTTATAAAAATCTCTATTTACTTTTGCACAAGAATGAATTCATATGTATATCTAATTTTTATAGTAATTAAGCAATAAAAAGCAAAACTATTAATGAATGAATCAAAAAAAAAAATTGTTAATAATTTTATTTTTAAACATACAAGTTTTAGTTTTTTTTTTTCTAAGTCTTAATTTTAAAAAAATATAATAAAATTTATTTTCATATTTTTTTTTAATTTTCAATTATTATAAATTATAAAACACTGATTAAAATTAAGATTTTTTTTTCTTTTTTTTTTGCCAACTAAATTTTTTATTTTTCTCAAAACATATTTCTTTATTTTTATGATTAATTTACAGTAATAAATAAAAAAGAATTATAAAAGTACACCCACTGAAAATAAGACATGTGTCTAACTTAAAAAAAAATTAAAAAAAAAATAATAATAATAATAACACCGTTAACTGTTCCGTTAACAGAAATGGTGGCGTGTAACAATAACCTTAGTTTGAGGGTTTAAAGTGTAAGTGTTGTCAACTTCAATGGCTAAAATGTATTAGTCTTCGAGGTTTTTTATGTAAGTGAGTGCCACTCTCGAGGTTTTTTATGTCATTTTCCCATTTATCAAATATGCTATTGTCTTGACAAAGTCTAGCTTTAATTTGTAAACAATTTTTCAATTCGAATAAACTTTAATATTTTATTCGAAATACAATCACTAAAAATTTAAAATTTAAATGGACTCACGAAGTTAGAAGTCTATTTTGATGAAAGAAGTAATGCATTTGACTTATTTGTATAAAATATAAAGTTTCTCAAAAAATTAAAGTCGATGTGGGACATAACATGAGAATTTTTTTGTGTTTTCATAGGTAACATAAATCAGATAAGACAAAGGATTTGAGTTTTTTTATTTGTATTGAACCTGTAATTGCTTTGTGTCATCTAATATTGGACTTGTTCAAATGGAGCACCCGTTTTTACGAGGCTAGTTAATTATACCCACTACTCGTCACCGTTTTAGACATGGTTACTGGTTTCAATTTATAAATAGCCCATGAATATAAAGGCCTCTGGAGAGCCCATTTGCTAAAAACCCTAGAATCTCTCCTCTCTATAAATGACTCATCTTAGCTAAGACTCGCTACGGTGGAAAACCAAAAAAACCCAAAACCTTTTCTGTGCTTTGTTTCTTCCGTCGTTTGGGGTTTTAGATGTCTCAAAATAATGTTTGAATCTGTTTACTTAGAGTTTTGATATGTGTTCTGGAGTTGTCGTATGGTTGCAATGATGAGATCTTTATGATTAAATTGAAAGCGTTTACGCTTAATGAACGGTCGACAAAAAGGTCGAACCTGAGCGGTTAGCTGAGCAACCATATCTCTCAAATTTAGTTAGTCTGTGGTGTGAAGGTTTTTGTTGCAATAATTAACAAAAATGAGATTTTGAAAGAGCATTGTTTTTGTGTTTAATGAGTCAGCGAGAGGGACTATAATAATGTTGGCCTGCTCTGTCACACACATCTTAGTTTTATCGGTTTTTAAGTTTAGTATGTGAACCAGATCAGGAATTATTCTGAGCTGGTTTTTTGCTTATTACTTGATGGAAACTGTGGAATGTGTACATATGAGTTTTGAACTTTTGGTCTGTATTTTGTGTATAAGTCTTGAGGACTGTTGTAACCAAAATCTGGGATCTAAAAGTGTTGTTTGGAAATAAGCTGCTGCGATGTGGTTCTGTTCTTTGTGATCACAACTAGACCACTTTTCGGAACAGGGTATGTGCAAATTATTGGAACGGATTGTGATTTCGACCAAGTGGAGCTCCTTCTCTCTTAGTATTAATCAGTATCCTACGATTACACGTAGGAAAAAGTATTATCATTGTTTTGAATTTGGCATATGTGAAAATTTGTAAAGAAATAGCATGTACTGCTACTTTTATATGTCAAATGCCTTGGAAAATATTCCAGACTAAATTGTCGTCCCAGTTGTCAATATTTGTTTAGGAGCAAGTCAATTAATATGGCTACACACGTTGTTCAATACCTCTTTGCTCGATTTCAACCTTTGGTGGAGTTTTAGAGCATTGTCATCTTTTACAGTTGTAGTGATTACATGAGTATCCAACTTCTTCATTTACTCCTTGAGTTGTAGCTTTTGTCCCATGTATATGTTGGACCTAATTTTTCTAATCTTTCAACTAAGCCCATAAGACTATAGTTTAAAGTCAAAGATTTGGCTGTGTCAATGAGAAATAATTGGAAACGGGCCAAAGTTGGTCAAATAAGAAGTTAGCTAAATGAATGGGAAAGTAACGTTATCCTACAATTTAGAGATTGAGAAAAACTCTCAAGTGTATGTATAGACATGTTTTTGCCTGAACATTACCACCCATGTTAAGCATAGTGGAGAATGGTTTGAGTCACACGTGTCGCCGAACACGTGTTGCCTGAATCTCTGAATGCTCACTTGGCTTTTAGCTTTGAATTACTAGTAACTAATCATAATCGTAAAAATTTCTTAAACTAATGAACCGGTAAATGACCACTTCAATTTCGTTTGACTAACTAGAGAGAATAAATAAAGTTTATGTAGTAATTCAATACAAAACATACCAGTACATATATAAGCAGTTAACTCATGAAAGAAATATTTACTTAGCTAAAATGAAAATAGCCAGATATTTGAAAGAATCTAATTTGTCCAAAGAAAGAGAAGAGTCCAACGAACGATGATGGAAAGGGGATCTGATTCTCGGTAGGTTTGAGTCATAAACGTGTGGGAACTGCGTTGTACTTGACGCGGTTTAATGATTTTATTGAATTAGATTCCAACTAGTAACGTATGGGTTAAACTAACGCATCATACAACACACGTGGAAAGATTGCACCGGTTCTCCATTTGTTTTTTTTCCTGGTTTGACCTTTTGTTTTTAATTTCATTGTCTACAACTTGCTTAACGATTTAATTTTGATGTGTATGTTGTCAAGAAAAGTTCTTCAATATAACTAAATTACTTTGAAGATTTCCAAAGTTCCAAGTCATAAAGAAATGTTAAATGAATAGTTTATATCCTCTCCGCAAATTGACAGAGTCTCAAAGGCATAACTTCAAATCCGAAAGAACTCATGTAGCACAAAACTTCAAATCCGAAAGAACTCAACGGAATGGATCCCATATAACTTAGAACTAATGGTAAAATGTTTTTTCTAGAAAGAAGGAAAAAGAATATTACATAGTAGAAAGCTGCGAATAAATAATTGAATCAAATAAAATTACACAATATCTTCCTATCCCCTCATGACATTGCATAGGTGGTGTATTCATGACAAGAAAAGCTTTGAATAATCAAAAGAAAAATATGAAAAAAGGAAGCAATTATCGGCACCATCGTCATCATCTTCAAAAGTCAAAGTCTTTAAGCAACATCCGAACTTGTTCAAGCGTCACAAAGAGAACCACCGTGAACGGAGCTTGTCTGGAGACAGTGGGCACAAACCCTTTGTAAAGAGCCATGATTCCTTCGGCTTTGATCGTCTTGAGAGCACAATCAAGAGCTCCTTTGTAAGGAGGAGCAGTACCAGCTTTCACTTTCATATTCATCACTCTAGTTTTAATCACATCAACCGGATTCGACGCA
>OVAF01001538.1:0-21125 GCA_900406245.1 Odontarrhena argentea | reverse complement strand
TCCAACAAAATATCAATGAATATGCCCGTTGGAATGAGGATGATTTCTTGTAGTGGAAGACGCCAAATCTTTTTTTCTTTTTTCAACCACACATTAATATTGATTGTTTAATTTTTTTTTTAACTTAATTTTTAATGTTTGGTTGGAAAAGAAAAAGAAAATGGTATTCATATATATACAAATATATTTTCTCTTTTCTCTTTCTGCCACTTTATCGTTAGATGGTATTCATATCAATTCTCTTATTAACTTTAAAATTATTAGTTAAAAAATTTATTTTACATATTAACTATATATATAATACTAATATAAGATGATTAAAGGAGCTTAAAAAGTCAATTTCTTAGGGTACCCTTTTTCATATTACAAATCATAAAACTGAAAATTTATATCATTACAAATATATATAATAATAATAGAATTAATAATTTGTTAGAACAACTATACTGCATACTTTATTTATATTTTCATTTATGATTAAAATTCTAATATCAAATAAGTTTTCATAATTAAGAATCCAGCAATACATGATCATTTACTCTTAATCCGAGTCTATTCAGATATATTTATCACTCTTAATAATCTTTGGCTAGAAAAAATGAAGGGAAAAAAAGAAATTTTCAAAACTAAGAGAAGAGATATAACTAAAGAACTGGAAAAGGATTAGACAGGAAATTAATCTCTTCAAACTTTTGACAGCATATATTCAAAATGAACATATTTCAATATCTGAAAATAACAAAATATGATACGAAATATAATTAAAAATATTAAAAATGATTAGTAACCATTTCACATATTTGTGGTACTGAAAAAATGAAACAACCAGATTAAAAAAAAAAAAAAATAGATCAAGATTCAATCGGTTTCAAATGCCATTCTTACCATTGAAAACTTTAAATTTCAATCGGGCCGCACAATTTTGTACAATTAAACTAAACAGAGCAAGTCTGAAAATGGAAAGGCTTCAAAACATCCTCTTCATTTTTCTCTCATTTGCTTTTTTTCTAAAGTCAAATTAGCTACGATAATCTCTCTAATCGACAGAAAGTTGAATCTGTCTCCTCCAATTTTCTTTTCATCATAATTACTATTATTATTACTTTGATTGCTGTTAAAGTTATATAAAAAACACGCCTACAAAATTTTTATTCAGATTTTGCAAGAAGGACAATATGAATAATTCGAATGCTTAGTCTAAACTAAAGGTGGGCACGATTTTTGTTTCATCTTTTCCCGTGTCATTTTATTTTGATTTCGGTTCTAATAAAAATTATCAAAAGATAAAAAAAAATATTTCCATTTAAAACGAAAAAAGATGGCACAAAATCAAAATTTCTAAAATTTCACATAAAATTATAAAGAGTAATATATATAATAATAGAATATGTATGTTATTTATTTAATATATAATATTAAAACTAACTTCAAAGTAACTGAATATTTAATCTTAAATCTCATATAAAGTTTTTAAAATGATTAAAAAAAACTTTTGTTTGGTTTATTTATATATATATAAGAATTTATATATATACAAAGATTTCATTAGAATAATTATATTTCAAAGCTTTAGTGATATTTGTATACAATGTGTTTCATTGTTTGGAATACAATGGTTAATAGTGTTATTTTACTTGTTCAAACATTTTAAAAAGTTAATTAAATATATATATATATATATAATTTATTTATGTTTTTAATGTGAAATATTCCGATTTTGTCTCGTCTCATCATGTTTTTCATCCTATTATTTATATGAATCATAGATAAAAAAAAATAATTCTTTTTTTTTGTCACAAAAACACATACTTTTGTTTCCGAATTTTCTTCATTATTTGTAAATTCCGTTTCAAAATCCCATTTCCACACCTCTAGTGAAAATTTAGGATGATCATAGATGTACCCAATTATTATGACCACTTGGTTAATCAAAGCGACGATGTTAGAGTAAACACCACATAATTAAATAAAGACATGACTAGTGCATGTGTTTATGCTGTCCCTAATTATTCAAGGCTCTCAAGATTATGTCTTTGTCTCGCGTCATTGTCCACTTATCTTTCTGATTAAAGTTTTAAATTAAACTAATATAAGAAAGAAAGAAAGAAAAATTCTGATTGCGATATGAATAATTAGTGTATTTTCCTTTGTCACATAATTAAATTATAGAGATTTTCTTAGAGATAATCAAATTTATTTATGCTAATCTTTCAAATCAAACGGGTTGTCATCAATCATCATCCTCTACATCAACAAAAGAAATATAATAATTAAGATAAACACGACTTTTAATTTAGATTTCAAAGACATAATGAGAATGCAATTTTTCCATTTCCCTTTCTTCTTAATATTTCGAAACCCGTTTTTTGAATATTGTGTGACCTTAAATGATTTTATTGTTACTTTGTGTCGCGTCTTCACTAGTATCCCATCAAACATCTATTCCTAGTTAGAGAGATATAAATGGATCTATTCGTAATTATGCACAAAACCCTCATCATAAGCAAATTTCATTGTCGACGACAAATTTTAATTAAATTATTGGTTTTGGCAATGATGATTACCACTTATTTACATTAGCTTATAAGTGACTAGTGTGGAGTTTTGATGTGCATCTATCATTTTATAAAAAGACCTTGATTATAAGTAAACTAGCATGATAAAAACGTATGTTTAGTTTCTAACACATAAGTATTATATATTTTTTAGGTAAGAGACGGCCGAGAATAAAATCGATTTTATTGGTTACTTTTCAGATAGACTATGGAGAGAATAGTCAAACAAATCTTGAACTACCTCATTTTAACCATTTTAATTCTGAACTCAGTTATGGTACAAAAAAAATATAAACTATTTTTGATTTTCCATTTAAAACTCAAACTTTGCATTGACAACACTAAATTAAATTTGCCGTTAAATCACTTAATTAACGAACTGTTAATTTTTCAATTAGTTAACGGTTACGTTTATTCTAAAATTATATTATTTGAAAAATTTTCATTTAAACAATTGGATCATAAAAAATCTGAATTTTGATGACAGACAGAAAAAACTCCATCCAATCGAGCTACCTCATTTTTTTTGTTTGAGAGAGATATTTCTTTTTTACCATCCAATCACGAAACAATAGACAAATAATGCAAATTGTTACGGTAAATATTTTTTTTTTATCGTATTGTGCCGTCGAACACAAACAAATTACTATACTATACTTCAAACAAAAGAATCTTTATCTTTCTTTCTTTCGTTTTCTTCGTTCAAACACAGAATCTTATGTCAATTATTTTTCTACCAATAAAATTATTAAGGGAAAGAGAGAAAGAAAAAAAAACTAGAAGAAATGAATAATTAAATGGTATAAAAATAGAAGAAACATGCACCTTGGAAAGACATGAATCGAACATACATATCAAACAAGAGACTTCACTGCTAGTTGCCAGCAAATACCACGTAAGCATGAACCCAACCGTGTGGACAGCGATGCACCGCGATCAAACTAATGCATCTGTCTGTTCTTGTAACTATTAAGCAAGCCCATTGATCATTACATTTTTGTTATATATAATACTAGTTAATTATACATTTATTGTACACAGTTGACGTTTTCAGTAGACAATTTGCAGCTACATAATATGGTATTTGTAAAGTAATACGTTTGTGAACTGTTCATTTACGGTGCACGTATATGTGTATTAACAAAACGTGATTGATGAATCGTACTTGTCGTAGTCGACATGACACGACAACTTGGAAAGAAAATTATAAATGTGTATAAAGAGACCAAAAAAATATTCAACTACATTTTAAAAAACGTCAGAGTCTAGACTCTAGAGTTGTACACGAGAAACTTGGTCGTGTGCATTGACACGTATCTTGTCCTGGACTCATCCCTAATTTAATATGATATACTTGCAATAATATATCACATTATATTTTGTTTGTCAAAATATACAGCCACCGACGTACAGCTAGGTATACCGTTCTCTTTACTTACTACTTTTTTTTCTTGTAATAGATTTTTATATATATATATATATAGCTTTCTTGCAGACAATCATATCTTTTTAACGGCTCATCGAAATAAGTTAAACCTACGGCCAAAGTGAAATTGACTCAATTTTCTATGTTGTGTTAAACTTTGAGAGTAAAATTTTAAGTAAAAAGCTTTCCATCAGATAAATTTTTTAAGGCAGTTCAGATTGGTTCTCTATTGTTATTCTTCATTTTGGTTTCTTTATGTTGATTTTATCTAAATATTTTTTAATCTGAAATGACTCTAAAAACACCAAAAATTTGAAAATGAATAGATATCATAGTTAAAAACCAATAAACCATGATTCATTAAGTATATAATAATTTCGGATGATAGACGACAATTATGAATGACGGGGGATAATCGTGGTTGGTAAAATGGTTATTATTTTTTATTTTTTCAAGTAATGGTAATTGAAAGAATTTATTTCTAAAAATATATGTATATTTATTTAAAATTTTTTTTTTTATCAAGACTTGTAGTCTGGCGGTTGTATTCGTGATATTGTTATCAAAAACAAAAAGAGTTCTTTTTTTTTTTTTTGGGTCGGTAAAAAAGGAATAATTACACAGAATCTTTTGTATATGTTGGACCATAACCCGGTTTACATCTTGAACCGAGAATTTAAGTATATTTGCAACTTACATAAGATGATATTATCAAGGAAAAATAAAACACATTTATAATAAACAAGAATATGTCACTTGAAAGCCAACTCAACGTGGGTATGTAAGATCGGAAAATGACGTAGGATCTCGATTCAGTTGGCTGGCCGATGTTGGTAGTTGAACTCATCAAATTGGACACATAAGCTTGTAATTTTGAGTTAATTATCCTTATGTCTGACTACTCCAAAATTAAAGCGTAGTTTAAACAGATTCAAGAGTATTAGTTTACACAAAAAAGAGTAAACATAAATAGTTGACCAAAAAAAGAGTAAACATAAATAAAAATATCGTTTTACTGTTTAGCTTAATTTATTTTTAATTAGTAAAACCGTTATGACAAAATCCCCCGACTCGGGTTACAGGTAAAAAAGAGTGGTATTTTTAGTTTATCTTTACACCGCTGTTTCTTATTTTATATAACTATTTTCATATAATTCATTCACTATCTTTTTTTTAATGATAAAAGATTCTTTTTTTTTATATCACTAATCAAGCTAAAAAAATATGAATATCTATAAAATAAAAATATAAAAGTAATATACTGGACATTAAAACTGACATACACAAATTTTGTATTTAAATAGTTTTATATATTTGAAATCTATTTTTAAAGAAATTTTGGCGTTACATTAAGGATATGCAAAATTTTATAACTTGCAAGTTGTTTAAATTTACGGATGTACAAAAATATAATCGGATGGTCTGTAATAATTAATGTGAACGAACGCTATAGTACTGGGAATGTCAAAAGAAAAAAATGAGAAGAGTTTTAAACTTTAAATGATGTGCTCTTTAGCATAACAGTAACTTTGTCAAGTTAACAACTAACAGATTTGATCTAAACGCTTTTTATCTCAACTTGTGAAGTTGAAATTGATCTCAATTTAACTATGCGGATTCTATAAATCAGCCTGTCTTATATAAGTCCACTTTGTATAAAATTGTTTTTTTCGAGATATGGTGGAAAATACAACTTTCCACATACCACTTTTAAAATCTACTACCTTTCAAAAATATTTTTTAATCTATATATATCACCTTTCATTTTGTAAAAATCCTCACAATTGACTCATGGGTTTTGGATTTTAGGGCTTAGAGTTTAGAAAAATTACATGGTTTAGAATTGATTTAAGGATTTTAGGGTTTAGGTTTTAAGGTTAAAATCTTATAAAATTATAGTATTTTATATAGTAACTATTAGGGTTTAGTTTTTAGGGGTTAGGATTTGTGAGAGGTGGAACCTATTTTTAGAGCTTAAGATGTTGGTTTTATGGCTAAACCCTAAAACTCTATAAATAAAAGTGAGAAGAAATATTATATTCAAAAAGGTTTCTCCGTATTGATAAATTTTAAAATGTCCATGGTCAAAATGATATATTAAAAATTACCCTCGTTTTTTTTTTTTGCGTTAAAGTATAGAAGTATATACTAACAATTAATATCGGACAAACATAAATAAAAACTCATGAATTTTCCATGAGCCAAATAGAAGAATGGGAAACTAATATGTCAACAACGTATAAAACGGATCAACGCGTTTTTATTATTTATTTTTTCACTCAAATTTTGAATGTCGTATGTGTTAAGAAAGGATCAAATAATATTTCTACTCAAATATATTTTGATGAGTAATTATCTAATATATCCATTTTTATATACTAAAATTCATATATACCCCGTTTTTATTAATCACATATACCTATTTTTTATCAAAATTAATGTAAGGTATTAAAATTTATAATTTATGGTTGAAATTTTGTAGGATTGGAGTTTAGTGTTTAATAAATATTTGGGTTTAAGTTTTAAGGTTTTAGAGTTTATATTTTAGGAGAGTAGGGTTAAAAACATTTTTTGGGGTTTAGAATTTTAGGGTTTAGGGTTAAAACCCTAAACTCTAGATTCTAAACCCAAAAACCCTATAAAATATTATAAAATATTAAAAATATTAATTTGGATAAAGATTGATATATTTTTTTAATAAACAACAAAAACTAGATATATATGATTAAAAAAATAGATATTTATGAATATGGGTACGAGATTGTAGGTATTTTTGAACTTTTCCCTATTTTGATCGGCCTGAACTTGTCCGCTTGATGTAATTAATCCGCCTGACTCGTAGCTCATTGGAAAGGACCATTTTATCCATTGATACCTAATTGTATCAAGAGCCGAAACATATGTAAGATTATACCCACATAGAACTGACTTGACATATTGACTCTTAAAGCTTTTATTGCATTTTCTTTTAAGCTGTTCAGACATAACTGCATATGACATGAAAGCGTAATAATGTGAAAGGGAGGAAAGTTATTAGCCAATGATGTTCTGATTTTTGATGTGTGTAAATGTTTTTGCGGGTTGTAATTAGAAATTACAATGGCAGACAAACAGTAATCAATAGCTAAAAGTGGAAACATATCATGATTAAAGATAATTATAAAATTAATTAAGTTCCCTTTAGCATCACTAGTTGCAGCAGACTTGGGGTTTGCCGACAACTACTGGTCAATTACGTCATAATAAAAAAGGAAACTATACCTCCTGGTCCTCATAGTCATTACTAATTAGAATTTACAATCATTTTACCCCTAACCAATAAAATCAATCAAATTCTTTCACTTATCATAAGAGCTTAGCAATCTTATTTATCTTTTCTTAAATGATGACAAACTTTATTAAATAAAAACACAATATACGGTATCTTAAATATCTTTCTTTTTTTTCCAGCAATCACTTCTTCAATCTAGAAATTTTTTGCAAACAAATTGAAAAATTAAAATGAAATAAATTCTTAAAAAAAAATAGTTTTTCTATTAAAAACACTGGTACAAGGAAACCAAAAGAGAACAAATCGAACAACAGTACAATCTAAACCAATATGGTTTGACAAATCTAAAAATCCTAGAATTATAGGGAGATCCGTAGCTAGAAAAATATTTTAANAAATTTTTTTATGAAAAAAATTTTTTTTTTTTTTTTTTTTTTTTTTTCACTAGTTGACCTTTGAACAAAAACAACTCTAATTAATTTAGTGACGTCAAAGTTTGTTTAGCCACTTATATATCTGTTTCATTATATTTTGAATGGTCCAAAATTTACAAATAATTCGTATATGTTAATTACAATACTTAAAAAAAAAAATTCATACGTCTCAATGTCAGCATTCTTTTGTCAACAAACAATGATCCAATATTTTTATACCAACGAAGAAATTGGGAAAGTAGGTAATTTTTCTCTCTCTTTTTTTTGCACTTCTAACTGAAAAAAAAAAAAAAATGGGAAAGTAGGTAATTTTTCTCTCTCTTTTTTTTTTTACCCTTCTATTTATGTAAGTCTTTTCTTGATTCCGGAAAGAAACAACGTTAGGATTCGTATAAAATAGTGAACGATGATGCATAATGATTTGTTATAGTTAGCACATCCTTAATCACTATTATCCATCACATCCTTGGTGGGATCCACGACTCCCCTCTTGTTTTCATCATCAGGCTTCTCTGTTTTTTTTTACTTGCCCCCACTCCTACATACTGCACCACGTGTCGATACTCTAATGACCCATTAATCATCCTCCTTATATACTTCCCTAATTCATTTCTAACTAATTATTTTCTTATTTGCCAAAAAACATGAAATGTATTTTTTCCCACTATGCGATGCATGGAATTAGTATTTAATTAATTACTCACTGAATAAGTTATTTATGACCTAATAATTCACTCAACTTTGCATCATACAAATATATACATTGTCACTACCATGTTATTTATTGGATATCGTTGGTAAACTATACACATCAAAACATTCTTCAACTTTGTTTATGATTCAGATTATTAGGTCGTTATCGAATTTTTGCACCTTGCATTTCAGTATGTTTTTACTTTCTCAACTCCTAAAGTAATTAATTATTCTCCGTTTGAACTAAACACACACCATGCTATATCTAATATCAAACATGTAATTAGTACGTATATGCAAAAAAAAAAAAAAAAATCATTCTTATTATTTTAAGAGAAATTTTCAGAAACACTTATTCTACACTTATTCTCATATACCTATAATAACATATATCCATTTTTCATTAGAGTTAATTTAAAGTTTTAAATTTTATAATTTAAGATTGAAATTTTATTGGGGTTTAGCGTTTAATAAGTATTTGGCTTAGTTTTCAAAAAAAAAAAAAGTATTTGGATTTAAGTTTTAAGGTTTAGGGTTTATATTTTAGGGGTTTAGGGTTAAAATACCTTTTTAAGGGTTCAAGATTTTAACCCTAAACCCTAGATTTTAAACCCTAAAACATTATAAAATATAATAAAACATTTTAAAATATTAAAAAGGCAAAATTATGCCAGTTGCCACTTTTGAGTTAAAAACTTTGAAAAATGCCATACACTTTTTGTGATGCCATTTGACCCAAAAAAGCGTATTGTTTATGCCAATGTTGTCCTCAGTCAATTTCTCGTTCCCGTAACTAGATCCTTCTTTGTCTTCTTCGATGATGGAGTGAGAAATCGAAGTAGAAGAAGGATGAGGAAATGAACTCTTGCTGTGTTTCTTCTTGGGTTTACCTTCGTCGGAGGGGAGAGTTAAAACCGGAGAAAAAGAGGAAGAAGAAGGCGGTGAAGAATCGAGTGCGATCTCTTCGTCGATGAATCGTTTAATAGCTTCACCGACGTCGGAGAGAGACCGAAAGTAAACGAGATGAGCGGCGGCGAGAGCTGAGCAATGATACGACACCAATTTGATGGACACCCAACACGATAACCTAATAACAAGACCACCATGGAGCCAAACAGTAATACACGACACACCATAGAACATAATCAATTGCAAAACTAAAAGAAGGCCACTAAACCATGTCCATGTCAGATTGGAGGACCTATTACGAGTTTTCCTGAGGACTCACCCGAATCGTGTGCCTCCTGTGCCGATTTAGTTGTTTCGGCCTCACCAAAACGGGCCTCAGAGCTTATCGTTTCGATTCGCCGGTATGAAATTACCGAGATCGACACCAGCAGTCGCGAATAGATAAGCGAGGAATGGGTCTCCCCCAAACAAATCTTAACTTTGATTTTCCCCAATTCTGAAACTAACCGACACAACTCTGCGAAAGAATAGAAAGAGATTCAGTTTCTCGTTCAAGGGCATAAAAGTAAATGTACACGGGGACGATGACATTTATAAAAGTCAGTTGTCGAGAGTGGCATTTCTCATAAGTTATCTTTATTTAGTGGCATCTAACATAATTAATCCTATTAAAAA
The DNA here is from genome assembly GCA_900406245.1 of Odontarrhena argentea. Lineage (NCBI taxonomy): Eukaryota > Viridiplantae > Streptophyta > Magnoliopsida > Brassicales > Brassicaceae > Odontarrhena > Odontarrhena argentea. Next base: position 11,162 of record OVAF01001538.1, on the reverse strand, counting down.
TGTTAATTTATATAAAGATTGATATAGTTTCATCATATGTATATATGATTTTAAAAGTGGATATATATAATTAAGGCTATGGAAAATGGGTATTTGTGAATTTTCCCCTTATATTAAATATTAAATATGCATGCATCTTCATACTCATTTCAAAACAACGGAATGATCCATTTCGGAGAAATTCCCCTATATATATTTCATGTTCAAAATTCAAGATCACAACAGATGATGGTTCGTAATAAGATGAATCACACTTTGAAATGAGTAGAATATATATAATTATGGCTAGTTTATCTATCAATTATTTTTTCTTTGAAACCTTACATGATATGATCATCCAAGCCCGATCAATGTAGTAACTAGTAAGGTCTAAAAAATATTGTCAATCATAAAGTGATATTATATTTGATAAAAATGGGAAACACTATTTTTCAAAGGAGGGTAATAAGAATCATACATCGGAACTAACGAAAAAAAAGAAAACGAAGTATTGAAAACATTGGTCGATTAATTGATTATTAATTGATTTTGAGTTGAGGTAATAAAACTAAATACCAACTTATTCAACCAATTCAATGAGCATGTCCGTCACCTTTATGTCAATTTTTTTTTCTGCTTTAAACATAACATGGTCAATAGTATTTGACGAAGAAAACATGGTTTCAAAATTTCAACTCACTTGTTTTCTTTGACAAGTCTTCTTAATGTTCTTCATTCTTGAAACTATTTTGCTTGTATATATAGTTCTCTAGTCACAATAATTATGTGTTTTTATTAGACAAGATTTAGTTTCTATCACCCACTTATTATTTATCGTCAGTGTAGTCGTCGAGTAAATAAATATTTTATCCTATATAATTCGAGATATGAACTCGAGAAAACCAATTTCTTAGGCAGCATTCGGTGAACAAAATACTTGGAAGAAACAAAAATATAATGTTTTTTATTTGCACACGCATATATTCAATTATGTATATATACATGTATATATTGTACAAGACATATCTCTTTTGGCACGACATTTAAATATTATTGTAAAGACTAAAGAGTAGAATTATTGGAGTCTTGAGTCTCGACCCTATGCATGGGGTCCTAATAATAATAAGTCTTTTATCACCATTTACCATTAGCATTGCTTTCTCAATATTTGACTTGTAAATTGTAATCTTGTAGAATCAGCACATTATATGGAATATGTTCATTTATTGTAAAACTATATTGATACAACCATACGTACGTAGCTGGAAGAAACAACATTAATGTATTTTCATTATTTCATATTACTATAAAATTTTAAATAAATAAAATGCATGCAAAGTTTGATAAATATGGCTCATATATCTAAGAATAACTCTAATTAATAATAATAAGGAAAAAAATATACTCGCGACCGCTCCAATTTGCCTTTATTGTGGTATTATTATGTGACGATCGATGTCTATATATGAACGTACGTGTGGATAGTTACCCTACATGTCCTTGAACAATTATTATCAGTTTGTATAAATACATTTAATTTTCTTTAATAATTTATATACATTTATATATGTTCTATATATCAGACCATGCATGTACTCTTCATAGATGCATATGAAAGTACACCTCATGTCTATCCTTGCGGATATAATCGATTAACTAGTCTAGTTTCTACTTTACCATATATATAGTCGTCTTCAATGATTTGTAGGCCAAGACCTTGACCATGGCCATATAAAATTTCACTCCATACTAATTAGATTTAGGTTCACTAATTAATTATACGTAAGATGGAAAGTCCCAAGCGTTTATGTATAAATTTTTGATGTCTTCATAAAATAAAAGAGCTTTTTTTTTTTTTGGCAATCGCAGTAACTAAGTTAAATATCTCATACTTTTTCGTATTTACGTTTTGATTAATATTGTAATATATATAGACATTTGCAAACGCCAAAAAAGAAAAGACATTAAAATAAGAAGTCCATTGTTATTATATTATAAATTGCAATGGATAATTGATTAATCAATTCGTTAAAGAGACAATAGTTGACTGGAGAGAAAACATATCATGTGCTTGCATTATGATAAGCTAAAAGAGTAAATGATGATCCCAAAAGGATTTTATTCCTGATTATATAATGTTATTTGATTCATCAATTAAATTGTCCATAATCTCATCTCCTATTTCGTACCAACTGGCTATTGCTAAAAGTTTATGTAAGTAGCAAGAAAAATCATTAGGGAAATATCTATATATGTTTGATTAAAGTAACTAATACAACCAGCAAGAATCAATACTTCAAGTGGTAAAATATCTCAAGTAAAATTTAGAGAAATTATAGGGTTTAAAATTGACTCAGGGTTTCTAGGATTTAGATTTTAGGGTTAAAATCTTATAAAATTAGGGTATTGTATGTAATAACCATTAGGATTTTGATTTTAAGGAGTCAGAGTTTGCGAGGGTTGGAACCTATTTTTAGAGTTTAGGAGTGATACATTTAAAAATATATTTTCCTTAGAGATGCAGTAAAAAAAATTTCACGATTAAAATGGTATTTTGAAAACTACCCTTTTTTATATGCATGGATGATAAGAGAAGTTACAACTTAACCAAAAACTTTTTATAACTGTTCTACCAATTAACATATACAACTCAATTCTTGTCTAAAACTGAAACGTAGTTAACATGTGTTTTCTCATAAAATTAGACCCAAATTAAATAATTTCAACTTTTATAAAAAATGTAAATAGTTTAGTGATGATAATCTAGTAGTAACCAAAGTGTTGGTGGCTTAGTGGTAGTAGTACAAGGAGTTGGTATCTTTGTGTCCTGGATTCAATCCATCTTTGGTACGTAGGGTAGTTCTTTAAATCGGAATTTGAAAAACGACATTCGGATACTGGGAGAAATTACGGTACGTAGGTCCGGAACTTCTATCCGTTTATCAAAAAGTAAAAATAATAATATAGTAATAGTAAAGGATTTGAGCAGACAGACTTTTATATTTAAAATTCATTAGAAAGTTTAAAGACCGATCAACTCAACAGCTACATACACACTAAAAATCAGACAGATTCATAACATTTTACATCCAAGAGTATAAAATGTAAACAAACGAATTTGGAGCATACGTGTAGTCTTTCACTACGTTTGAGACGCAAAGAAAAAGGTCCTACAAAGATGGAGTCGAGAGATACATTATCCACCACAGTCTAGCACATGCCATTGCCTCTCCCTCTTCACTTGGCTCCACATTTCTCTAATTTCCTGCTTCGCGGCTACAAAAATTATTGTACACAAGTGATGTTCCTACCGTTAGATGTAACTATTTCTGATCAACATCGGTTGACTATTAAAAGTGGGCTCTAAACGGACTCACCGTGTCATAAATGTCTTTATCCATAAGGTGTCGTGCATAGTAACTAGTGTATAATATAACATAATCCACGTCCAAGTAAATTTATAATACTCCAAAAATACATAAGTATACATTTTTTAAAAAACAATAGAACTTCCAAACATTTTGTTCATAAACTCTAGTTACTCTACGGTGTCTTGATAATACCATATTTAAAATGTAACTGATTCATTCCAAATGAATTCAAACTAGTGATCATGTATCATTAGACATATAAGTATATTTTTGCGGAAAAACATATATATAATCGTGAGTCAATAATTGATGTTACACTTATCAAAGCCGCCCTCAAGACTTGGCTTCTATTCCATGAAGATTCCTTCCTTTTATAAAAAAAAAAGAAAAGAAGGGACACCATGATACTTAAAAAGGATTTTAAAATTAAACAAATAGGTTCTTCACTTAATAATTTAGTTACTTACAATGTACGTATGTTATTTCGTATTCTAAAATATGAGAGTCTTCGATCTATTATATTTTAAAATTTAATAGAGCAATGATATTTTAAAATTTTAAACAGAGTAGTTGGTATATAAATTTTTATTTTTAATAATAATTATTTAAATCGCCCAAACCGGGAATCGGTTAGTTAGATGTAATTGGTTTACATAATATGAACGATTCTTATATCTAAACGTAAATAGCAAAACAGTATTCGGATGCGCTTCTGCATGAGTTAAATAAATATTCCATCCAACTGATTAAAGTTATATGTAATTTTTTTAATAGGATCATATAAAAATTGTTTATCAGTTATGAACAACGACAGTTATTCGCTGAGTATGCATGATAGAGCAATGATATTTACTCATTTTAGATGTTCTAGGTAGAGTTAACAATTGGAAGTCAAGTAATATAAAAGTTTTTTTAAAGCAAAGGGTACTAATATTATATCTTAATGCACATTAGTAAATTAAATATATGTGTAACCAATAATGGCGCGGAATCATTGTGTGTTTTACGCCTGGCACAATATTATATTGGTTCAAACTTACTTAAACACTCTTAGAAGTCATTAAATATTAGTTGAATGAATATTAAACTGCATTGTTATGTTTTCTTTACTTTAATCATTGAAACATATTCTTTGATTATAAAAGTATTTTTTTCTGTAATTTACTATATATGATATATCTTCGTGTTTACAAAAAGATAATTTTATATTTATCTTTCCTCTACAACACCAAATATGCATTGAAACTAAGTTTGAATCTAGGCGGTAATATTATAACAATTTTAACATAAATCAACCAACTACATATTTTATTCAGATATTGTAGCTCTAAATCTTCGATACACCAATCAATCTTTCCAAAAAAATTATATTTACAAATTTTATTAAAAGAAATAATTTCGTTTTTTGGTGAACGAATACTAATTTATCTTTAGAACAACGAAAATTGTAATGGCATTTAGTAATTCTATCATGAAAATTTTCTTATTTTCTCCAATATAATAAATCATCAAAAGGAAAACAAAAAAAACCATCAATATTTCTACGTGGAATAGACTAGTTTTATTGTTTTTTGTCAACAACAATTCAATAATATTACTCTAAACTGGATTCAAATCTAGACGATGATACAGAGATAACACTAGCACAATCGCTAGACTACAAGCCAGGTGAAAATCGACTAGTTTTTTTATGTTGAAGAACTTCAATGTTTGCAAGAATAATTATGTAGAACAATTAGTCGTCGCGCCACACATTTATTACAAAATCATAAATGCGAAATATACTAGCTGTGTGTGAACAACGTTCTAAGCATATTTTCAAACTCCAACTCTCTGAAATATACAAATATTATATAATATAAAATGTATTCCAAATATATACGTTTTTTTCCCAAACAAGAGGATAGCGTGTGGTTTGTAAATCAAACCTCAAAGGAGAAACTTAGCTAATAATTAAGTTTCACACCAGAATAATATATATAAGCGCACACAGTCACATCCTTTTCATAGTTTTAAATGTATTATCTTTACTTATATTCGTTTCCATAAGTTACCTAAAAGTGTGACTTTTATATCAGTACCACTTACCAAGTATGTATGGGGTGGATCATTTTTGAATTTAAAATTTATAAAGGTTACATTAGTTTTTTTTTTTTTTATATAATCTGAAGTTCAAAACAAAAACTTGTACATCGGAGATTAAAAAATTGATAATAAAATGATAATATGCAAAACTTCTCTTACCATAGTTTAGATGGATCATTCTTACATTTAAAATTTATAATTGTAATATATGATTATTATTTTTTTAATATTAAGAGGTTATGTGCCAAGGTTCATATACATCGGTTCACACTAGGGATCAGAGCATGTTATATGATCCCTTCCCAAGAACCTACCAGAACCGGTGGTCTCTAAACTTTACCTATAAATCTTTACCAATTGAACTAGCTATAAACTTTTCGTTAAACTGTACATTCGAGATTAGAGATTAGGTAATTGATTATATAATGAAAAATGCAAAACATCTACGTACAGGGAAGATTGAATGTACAAAAATTGTTAATTGCAAAGTAACTACACTATATACACATAGCATCTTGCAACAAGGATACATTGCTTAACGATTACAGTTCTTGTAGGTTTAATCTTTTTTTGTAGTAGATGTTTTGCATTTTTTTGTTACATCATTAACTATCTAAATTCGAATCAATTGTTCCAAAATATTTGATTGGTTGTATATTTATGGAAGAAATCCTACCAATGAATTTGCTCATTCTAAAATTTTGGATGTTTTGGCATAATCCGAATATTTGATGTTAAATAGTTATATATTAGCTGTGCAAATTTATAAACTCATGAATTTATATATTCAAAAAATTTTATGTCAAATTTTTCTTTCCTAATTAAATTTATAAACTTTATTTCACCTTTTTATTAATTAACTTAAAATATCACAAATCAAGCCAAAAAAAAAAAAAAGAGAGAGAGCTAAATTGACTCATGTAATAAATTAAAAGGTACCAAAAAGAAAACCCTTTAGTTTATATTCCCCAAATCCTCCTCTCCTTTTCTCATCTTCTCACTTCAACATCTCTCTTTCTCTCTCACCTCTCATATTATTATGAACTAAAAGGTTTCTTGTGAAAGCTGCCTTCAAAAGCTTTTCTCTGAAGCAAAACCAATTTTATTTAATTAAATAGATGGGAAGACATTCTTGTTGTTACAAACAGAAGCTGAGGAAAGGACTTTGGTCTCCTGAAGAAGATGAGAAACTTCTTAGGTACATCACTAAGTATGGCCATGGCTGCTGGAGCTCTGTCCCTAAACAAGCTGGTACCTCTATAATTTTATTTCTTCTTTATTTTGCGTATGATTAATTCTTGCTTCTTAATTAGTGAATTAAATGTCTTTTTGTTGTAGGTTTGCAGAGATGTGGTAAAAGCTGTCGATTAAGATGGATAAATTATCTTAGACCAGATTTGAAGCGAGGCGCATTTTCTCAAGATGAAGAAAATCTCATTATTGAACTTCATGCCGTTCTCGGTAACAGGTAAAGGCAAATTTGCCGTTTTCTAGTTATGGTTCTTTGTTTGTATTATTACTAAAACTTCTTGTTGGTTTGGTTTGGTTCGGTTTTAGGTGGTCTCAGATTGCTGCACAGCTTCCGGGTAGAACCGACAATGAGATCAAGAACCTGTGGAATTCTTGCTTGAAGAAGAAACTCAGGCTGAGAGGAATTGACCCGGTTACACACAAGCTCTTAACCGATATCGAAACCGATACAGATGACAAAACCAAACCGGTTGAGAAGAGTCAACAGACTTGCCTCCTTGAGACTGATGGCTCCTCTAGTACCACCACTTGCAGTACTTCTAACCAAAACAACAACATTGATCATCTTTATACCGGAAATTTCGATTTTCGTCGGTTGAGTCTAAATCCCGGTTCAAGAATACAAACCGGTTCAGACCTCGGCATCTGGATTCCCCAAACCGGAAGAAATCATCATCACCATATGGACATCAGCGCCGAAAATGTCCCTAGTGCTGTGGTGCTACCAGGTTCAATGTTCTCGTCCGGTTTAACTACAACCGGCTATAGATCATCCAATCTCGGTTTAATTGAAATGGATAATTCCTACTCTACCGGGCCTATGATTACAGAGCAACAACTTCAACAAGACAGTAACTACAACAATTTTGGAACTGGGACTCAGAATTGGGGATTACCAATGGAGGACAATCCATTCACAATATCGAATAATTCGTTACAGAATCATTCAAATTCTTCGTTTAACAGTGAAATCAAATCGGAGACCAATTTTTTCGGTATGGAGACTACGAATGTTGGTACTGGTATGTGGCCATATAACCAACTTCAGCCTCAGCAACATGCTTATGGCCATATATAAATCTTGTAGTATATTATAAGGTGTGTGAATCTTCCTTTCCCTTCTTCATGTTTTCTTGATTACAATTTCTTTTGTATGGCTTGTGTATATATAGTTTGTGTTACATTTCATTTAATTTAACAGTATTTTTTTTTTTTTTTTTTTTCAATTTGCTGTACTTTGTGAAGCATAGTTTTCTGGACTTTGGGATTTTGTTTCTCTATTGTTGATGGATTAATTAATACCATTAATTTTTATAATATTTCTGTATAACCTTCACATCATATTCATCAAATATATAAATAAAGACAATTACAGAATGTCACTCAGAAATAACATCACAGTCCTTTTGTATGCAAAAATGATATTAAATTGAATTCTATGTAACTTTTTTTTTTCTGTCGTTTGACCTTATGGATGTGGTCTTAACATTTTCACATAAACTAAAGATTAATTGTTGACCCCAAAAAAAAAAAACCTATAGGTTAATAAAAGCCTTAAAGATTAATTTAACTTACAAGAATAAATTGACGCATCTTGAAAATCCAAATTTCAAAAATAATATAATAATATAATAATATAATATAAAGCAATATTGTTGTAGTTAAACTTATATGGTGAAAACATTACTTAATAACCATACCATGATATTCAACACTATAAGAGTAGAGACCCCATAAGAGTATACATAAATTAGAATGGATGAGTAAAACACATTTATTATCTTTAGATAGCTGTAAAAATATAATATGCTCTTCACCATTTTTCAATTATGAAACAAATGACTTAAATATATTAAATTTCAATGAAACAAATGGAAAAACAAAATTCGACCATATTTATCTCATAGAAGTACCGAGGAATCTCTGGGAGTAAAAATTGGTAAATAAGTGATGGTGTTATGTTCTTTTCTAAGACCTTTTGTAAATGTTGATAGACAAAGCACTTATTCGATTGACTATTGTAACATATTTAGGTGAAGCTTCTATAAAAAGGATAGTGTATCTTTATATAGGGACAACTTTATTACTTTATCTTTTTTTTTTTCTTCTCACTTTGTTTTCTCTAGTTTCTTTGCCAAAGAACTCGAGGAACAGTTTTTTACTTTAGTTTGTCTTTTTTTCAGTCATAAAAATATTGGTCTTCTTAATTAATTGGGCAAATTTTTCCTTTATATTTACTTCAACTAGTTTCTCCTACATATGGTAAAGTTCTTTTTTCGGTTTACTGAACTTTTTTAGAGAATATCAAACTAAAGTTGCATTCATAACAATGTGTATAAGCCTAATAAAAATTATATCTACATATTACTTTATTTGATTTTTTTTTATCTTCCCTAAAAAGTAAACTTATATATATATATATAAATATTTTCTTATATTACATAAGATTGAACATATTAAGAATTGTTTCAACACAAAACCAAATTATAATCTATTAAATTTCGAGACATGTAAGATAATCGATGAGATTCTGACACTTAATATTTCTCATTATATTTCTCTGTGTAGTTTTCCTTATAACCTTTTTTTCCATTTTCAAAAAATATGAATAAGTTGGCATCAATAATTGTTCGGTTTCCTACAATGTTAATGCATAATTGATCATCCAATATTTTTTAATTTAAAAAACAGTTAGAACAAAGTGATTTATTCTCGCCATACCCCAAACATAAATTTTTATTGAATCATGTGATGGGTTTTATAAAAGAATATTAGATGTATAATGTATTTGATCGAGAGTAACATATTATATCTTTGTACACAGTGAATGTATTCTAATACAAATATTGGTATGAAAAATATATTTTTCGACAATATATTGGCTAATAATAAAAAAAAAATTAGAAATTTGTTGTTTGAATAAATATTGGTTTAACATCTCCTAGGAGAGAATGGTATTTTAGTTCATGATGATGACATCTTAGACGAAATCGTTTTACTACAGTACCTTGAAAACAGTAAGTATGATAATAATAAAAAATGACGTGGGTGAATTGCCTCATTTTTTTACTTTTGAGGAAATCATTTTTTAGGGGTAAAAGTTAAAGATGTGGTCGCTTATACAGTAAACCAAATATTAAAATCTGTAAAGCATGGGGATTGATACGAAAATCCCCCAACGATTTATTAACCTTAAATGTGTTAATAACTCAAGCATTACCTTTGTTTTATTCACTACATAACTTCTTCAGAACATCATTGCCCTTGGTTGCATGTATACGTGGTATTTCCAAAAACCAAACAAACGAATCAAAGTCTTATGGATCAAATAAACAAATGAATATTGTCTTAATGCTATCGATTTCGAGACTAACAAACAGGCCCGGCCCGTATATTTTAGCCCGGCCCGTATATTTTACATTCCTAAAGCAAAAAATAAATAAATTGATGCCTATTTTCAATCTAAAGAATCCAACATTGTAAGACCACCCTCATTGCTCAAAAAAAGAGTATGTTTTTAAAATTTTTAATATCAAATTTTTAAACGCAAAAAGGAAAGAGAGACAAAAATTTCTACACTCATACACAAAAGACATCAAAAATAACTTTTTAAGACCCTCTACTACACATGGTAGTTTTCTATTATTTCTCTTTATTCTATAATTTTTTCATTTCAAGACACTTGCATCCAAATGAGCGATGAAGGTGCTCTTAAGTGAAGAAAACAACTTCAAAATTCTTTCTCTCATTCATTCGAAGATGCGGGGAAGGGTTCTTAGAAACACTAACTCTCATGGTTGACTTCTTTTAGAACGTGAGGGGATTCAACAAAACAAAAAAACATTCCATAATTCAGAAGTGACTGAATCATAATTCTATAAATTTTGGTGGGTTATTGGAAACAAGAGTAAAGGAGATTCGGTCAACAAATGCTATTTTTGTCATGTTCAAATATGTTTGATTTCTGACTATGAGCATAGCATGCAGGAGGGGAAGAATTTGGGTTTTATAGAGAGGTAACACTCGTATAACACTTGTGTATAAGTCTAGGCAGATAATCATTGTTTCAATAAAAGTTGGAAGGCCGAGAAATGCTATGAAGGTAAGCGAGAAATGCTATGGAGGAGATCTCTTGTAGAGCTTGGACTATTCCCACATATCAAGATAAGATTAAGGAAGAAGTAATGAGTTTTTTTACAAATTTCTTAATCACATTCAAGAAAATTACATTGGAGTTTCGGTTGATTACTTATAGCATATACAATGGTGGGTTAGAAACCCGTATGGGTCTTTTAAAAATAAAGTATTACTAATTTTAATATATTTTAATAATTTAATTATAAAAGTTATATTGGACCATTTATATAATGACAAATGTCATTGGGGTTCTTAAAATGAGTTTCTAGGTTTCTTATAATTATATATGAATCTCACTACTCTCTCTCTCTCTCTCTCTCTCTCTCTCTCTCTCTCTCT
>OVAF01001537.1:0-21142 GCA_900406245.1 Odontarrhena argentea | reverse complement strand
ATTTTTATAAATAAATTCAACACAAAGACCCGCGCATAGCGCGGGTGCTCACCTAGTTGACAATAATAAGTTCAAAACCATTTAAAAATTAATGAGAATCAGGCAATTCTTGGACGAAGAAATCTCCATAAGTTCCNTTTTGAGAGTCCTCTAGACCCAAAGTGCACAAATGGTTACATAGACTTCAATAGCATAACCACAAAAATCACAATCAAGCTAAGATGGTTTTAAAACCAATAGGGATATATTCATTGAACACCACATGATTAATATCCACAATACTAATCCATCCTAAATTCAATCCTAAATGAAGAAAACCAATAGGGATATACATCCATTAAACACATAAAAATTACCAAGAAAATTTGAGATCTAGATCAGAATGGAAACAAACAAAAAAAGAGATTGCTCACAAGTACCTGAGATTTTTTTGTCTTTCTAGGATTGAATCTCTGAAGTGAAAATGTGCTGTGCAGAGAAAGTAAGGTGTAAGAGGATGGTCTTATAAGAGTTTGTCTACCTAACTTCGTCAATGGTGTGTTCATAGGAGTTTCACAATATTGCAAAGTCAACTCAAAATATTCCATGTGACAGGTATTAAAAACTTGATCCACACGTAGTAAACGTGTTTCTTGCAAGATACGAAATATGGAAAAAATCAAAGCTAACATATACAATCCAGTTTATAGGAGTTTAATTATTTCACCTAACGGTTCAGTTTATAAGAGGTGGGTGGTGTTACATGAAGAAGTAAAAGCGTAGTTCTAACTCTGTTATGAATTACAGATTTTGTAGAGCTCCAAAGTCGAGTAGTCACGATTAAACAACAGGTATTGCATAGAGGTTTTTTGGGTTTGGAACAAGAAACCGTATATATATTTGGTGAAAACATTGCCATTAGATTTTAGCCTCCGGAAAAACCCTCTCCAGCTGATCAATCGAAAAACTAATTAATCCTTTGTAGTCTCTGATTTTATAACGAAACCCTTGTTACAGGGATTAGTCCTACCATTTTGCCTTTGAGATAGTGAAGTCATCGATCTACTAAGCCAATAGCTCAACTAATAAAGTACGGCATGTAAAGCCTAGAGATCGCTGGTTCGAGTAAATCTTGGGACATGACCATGTAATATGTTTTGGTTCCGGATCTGAGAATTCTATTGACCTATTCACAAAACCTCTTAGTCCAAAAAAACGATAAAACACATAACGCATAATGCACAATGAAAGATATATATGAAAACATGATAAAAAAGAAGAAGATGGAGACAAGTTTTAAGCAAATAAATAACCGAGGCAAAACAATGAAGTCATATGGTTTCATCTGAACAAAAAATAAAACTAGAGAGAGTTTGATGTGTGGGTACATTTTCAATTTTAGCTCAAGGTTTTGAAACTCGAAGGTAGCTAGCTGACACATAACTANTTTGATGTGTGGGTACATTTTCAATTTTAGCTCAAGGTTTTGAAACTCGAAGGTAGCTGACACATAAATTAGTGGCACTCCAAAACTATATAACTTGTGGAATTTGAATCAAAGTTGGAACATAACTTAGGAGACATGAGTAAGAAGATTCTCTCCCATGATGATCCACTTGTATGTGTCTACCTTCTCCCACAATATGCAAGATGTTATTGGCGACATTGGTCCCATCACGGCACAGTACAACTTTGTTCTGCTCGTCGGCCAGGAAACTCAACCCATGAGAAAACTCATAACTGGGATTGGCAGTTAGGAACTTGCTCCATGACATGACTCCGGTACTCTCACTCTTAGTTGCCATCCATACACTCAATGTATTGATGTACGGACGAGTAAGTAGTAGACAAAGTTTCTCCTCTCTAACAACTGATAAAGCCGCAACACGAACACGATGATCTGTGCAAGGAATACTCTGTCTTTGGAATGTCTCTGTTGAAAAATCAAAATTTAGTAAATAATTATCATACGGCCATTGATGATTACAAGCAAGCCAGTAAGTAGTTCCTTTGAGAGATACACCATACATACGACCCCATGTTATGTACCAGTCTGAAGTCTTGCCAACATTCGTCCACGAACCAGAGGCAAAGTCATAGACTTCGTACTCAGTTTCCAAAAGAAAAATAGATCGAGACAGCCTCAAGATTTTGTACTTATTGCATGAGGTTTTACCAAGAGCGTAGTGATCGAATCCCATGTAGGAATTTCTTGGTGGGATCCACTTGGTTTCCCCTGAACATGGATTCCAAACCACAAGTCTTTTGTCTTTAGTGGCACATACCAATAAGCCATCGCACTGAAAGACGTCGCGTATATGGACTTGTTCTGAAGAAATATTCAGAGGATTATTTATACTAAATTGACTTGTTACTTTTTCATATGGAGTTCCATTGAGATTGAGGTTTAGTAGATGGACCCGAGAATGATCAAACATGAGAAAGAGAGATGGCCTTGGTGCATTAGCCAAGTGCTTTTTCGCGAATTCCCCGTCTTTGATCAGAGAGTTCCATCCCTTGGATATGTAACGAAATCGTGCTAGAGATATCGCGGGAACCCTAGAGAGTATCTCCACTACCAATTCCTCTGGAAGATCTACTCTGTTTCTCTTCTTCATCGTAGATTAGGGTTAGGGTTTCTAAGTAATACGAAAGCCAGGGAGAGACGGAGATGAGAACTAAAAGTTTCAAAAGTTTCTAGCTAGGTAATTTTGGGCTGTGCATGGGTTTGTATAATTTTTTTTTTTTTTTAATGTTAAAAATTTATTTATGAAAGTAAATATTTTGTAAAAAACATGTGAAAATTAGATTCAGAAAGGAGAATGCAATGGCACAAGTGACTTGGCCAAAGTGGCAAAAGGTAAGTCCGCTGAAGCAAGAATCACCAGTGCACACGGGATCGAGCCCCGCTCCCTACACACTCTGCAATATGCAGGACATGGCTATTGGGTCAGCCAGTTNGGTTAAAAAAAAAAAAAAAAAAAAAAAGGAGAATGCAATGTGAAATCCTAAGTAACCTTTGAATTTTGAAATATAATTAGCTTGACAAAAAGGAACCCTTCTGAATCAAATAAACATTTCCCCAATCAACCCAAAGTGAATGTTTTGTAGATAGTAAACGCCTAATCAGCTTGAGATACATAACAACATTGACATCCTTCAATCTCCTTATATCAAGAGCTCAAGCATCTGACCCGGAAACCTTTGGTATCTAAATTAGGACCTGATCCTAGAAAGCGAGAGCAGAGACTCTCGATTTCTTTTATGCAATTATTAGGAAGCCTAAAAGTTGATAACCAAAATTTAGTTAGACTGGTGATAATAAACTTTTTTAAACAAAAAATTAATGACATCAAGTTAATTTGACAATTGTTGCCTTAAAGGACATGTTAACCTAATTAATACCCGATCAATGTATATATATATTTGACCAAGTTATATTAGTGCAAATGTGAATTAGCACATCTATACAATCCATTTATGAATTGCCAATTTAGAGATAGTTAATACAAGGATCGATTGTTTTTCCTGTAAACAACTAGGATAGGATCTAAATATTTCATGGGGGGCTTTATCGGGTTTCAAACAAAACCGGTATTTTGGGTGAAAACATGCATTGACATTAGACACACCATGATAAATACCGGTATGTTCAAATTTTAGCCTCCGGACAAACCTTCTCTAGCTGATCAATCCAAAAACTAAATTATAGTGAAACCCTTGTTACGTACGGCAGGCAGTTAACCATACCGTTTTGCCTTGAGATAGTGAAGTCATGCATCTATTGTTTCATCGTATATAATTAGCCAAAAGCTTAATATTAATATTGAATATATATATGTACCAAGAGCCAATAGCTAAAATATCTTAGGTAAAGCCTAGAGTTCGCTCGTTTGTGGACTTCTTGAGGAATTCTTGAGGCATGATCATATAACATGTTCTAATTCCGGATATGAAAAGATGTATTGGTCTAGGCACAAAACCTCGTACTCCAAAGAAGATAAAAACGCAAATGAAACACATGTATGCAAGACAACTTTTAAGCAAATAATTCACCTTAGCAAGACAATGAAATCATCGATCCATGGTTTCAAAATATGTTATTCGCCCAAGGTTTTGAAACCTCTACGATGATTTCACCGAGCTAAATGTCTGGGATGCAAACATCTATGTGATCAAAGATAGCTGATTCATAAATTAATGGCACTCCTAAACTACTATATAACTTGTGGAATTTGAACCAAAGTTAGAACATAATTGAGGAGACACGAGTAAGAAGATTCTGCACCATGATGATCCACTTGTATGTATCTATCTTCTCCCACAATATGCAAGATGTTATTGGGGACCTCAGGGTAATCACAACACACTACAACTTTGTTCTGCTCGTCGGCCAAGAAACACGTCCAATAAGATAACTCATAACTGGGGTTGGCTGTTAGGAACTTGCACCACGACATGACTCCGGTACTCTCAGTTTTAGTTGCCATCCATACATGTAATGTTTTCGTGTCCCTATGAGTAAGTAGTAGACAAAGTTTCTCCTCTCTAACCACTGATAAAGCCGCAACACGAACAGGAAGATCTGTACGAGGAATACTCTGTCTTTGGAATTTCTCTGTTGAAAAATCGAAACTTAGTAAAAAAAGATAATCACGCGGCTCGTATGGATTCGAAGCAACCCAGTAATTACTTCCCTTGAAAAATACACCACACCTCTCAGTCCATCTTATGTACCAGGCTTTAGTCTTGTAAATACTCTTCCACAAATTAGAGGCAGAGTCATAGACTCGGTACTCAGTTTCCATTCCATTTCGTTGCCACCTCAAGATTTTGTACTTATTGTATGAGGATTTACCAAAAGCATAGTAAGCGAATTTCCTGTAGAAATTTCTTGGTTGGATCCACTTGGTTTCCCCTGAACACGGATTCAAGACCACAAGTCTATCGTCTTTGATGACACATAACAATAAGCCGTCGCAGTGAAAGACATCGCGTATATCAGCTTCTTCTGAAGAATTGTTAAGAGGATCTTTTAAACTAAATTGACTTGTTATTTTTGCAGATGGAGCAACGTTATCGTGCATTCCATTGAGATTGAGGTTTAGTAGATATATGCGAAAATTATTCAACATGATAGCATTAGAAAAGTGAGTTTTCGCAAATCTCCCATCTTTGATCAGAGAGTTCCATCCCTTGGATATGGCACGAAATCGTGCTAGAGATATCGCGGGAACCCTAGAGAGTATTTCCGCTATCAAATCCTCTGGAAGGTCTACTGTACTTCTTTTCTTCATCATCTTCCAAATATTTTAGGGTTAGGGCTTTGAGTATTAAGAAGAAACCGAAGGAGAGATATGGGACCTTTAAACTTTCAAATTAGTTGTTAAGTGAAACCTTTATACTTATTTGTCCTAGCTTAAGCTGGGCTTGTGGGCCTAGGTTGTAAGCTTGTAATTACGTGAGGCCGACGGCTTATGCTTTTATAACTAGAACTAGAATCATGTACTAATATATATGATTTTATTGATGCTTGTTTTAGATAAAATTGAAATATTCTTTAAGTTTGGATTTAATTTTACTTACTACATACAAAAATATATATTGTCTTTTCGATATGTATTCTAGACTCGTAAGAAGTTGTAGATATGATAATTGATTATTTATACATAATATTGTGTTAATTTCAACATCAACATAGATATTCATCTTATTTTCTTGTAAATTTTGAACTTACGAACATTTATCTTTTCGTTTAGAGAATTCAATATGTTATTAAAATCATATATATTGCAAAATCTAAGCATAATAATCGCAACTTTGCATATATATATATATATATATATATATATTTTTCATTTTAATATAACATCATTTGAACTTTTTTGAAAAATTATGGGTTAAAACTAACCTCTCTCTATGAATTATGAATTAATATCTCTCTAAATTAATAAATTTTCAAAGTCCCAACATTACTAATTTGTAGAGGTTTTATTGTACCACTTATAGCACCTTTTTTTTTTTATTGTGGAATCTCAATTCTCCCCAAAGTGTTAAGTGATTTTGATTGTGGAATTTAACTTTCATAATGTTAGAGCTCGTTTATCACCATTGAGCCAAATATTGTTTCTTTCGTAGATTGATTGTACATGTCTCACATAGAAGAATTTATTGGAATTGTGATTGTGTTATACTTTTTGACTATAAAATTATATTTTCAGCATGTAAATAGTTTTTTTTAAATGAAAAATCATGGTTTTTTTTTTTAGTGACATCTTTTAAAACAAGAAATCTTAGTTTTTGAAACTTTTCTAAAACAAAATACTAATGACTTAAGTAATTAATTTGACAATTTTTGGCTTACATTACATGTTAACCTATCGATGTATAATTTGACCAAATTATATTAATTCATATGAGTTAATATATAAGGTTTTTGTACATATATTAAGAATTTATTTGAAAAAATTTCTAAATAATAATATGTTTTATCATCAATTCCAAAGCTATTCAACTAATAATAAAATAATTTGCAGAATTCAAACAATTCTAAAAACCAAAAATTCCATAGTTTTACCTAAAAATTTGAAAACAGCATTAAAAATTTAAAATGCATGATTTGATCGGCTGTAGAGGGATATGATGTAGTCGGCTATAGATTAAAATGCATGCTTTTCTAGCTTTGGTTAGTTTTACTTTATTCACCAAACTTTTTTTCAACCCTTCTCTTTACAATTAGTAAAAATACTAAATAACTTTATCTAGAAGTAATTTGGTGGGCATTTTATTTGTATTATAAACGTTTTCCCTCAAGATTAAAAAAAAATCGGCAGTGCTTCAAGAGTACCATTGTATTAAAATTTTTAGGCAAGAACAAGAAGAGGACCATTGAAGGTTCGTGAAGAAACAAACAAAGCTAAAGACGACAAAACAAGATAACTCAAGTAAGTACATAAACATGACGTGGTTGACACCGAAGACTAATAGAAATATAGAAATGTGCAAACATAAAAGTGTTGATTAAGACCTCAAGGGATTACGACAAAACAGAAAAGGGCTTAAAGGATCATGGAGTATGACCATATTTTTGTGTTGTCATGGAGAGTTTATGATTGTCTTTAATGTGAAAGTCGAAAAATTGTTTTCACAAAAAAAAAGAAAAAAAAAAGAATATAAGACGAAAAATTGTGAGCCTCGTGATTCAACTAGTCGTATACAGCGATGTTTTGCTGGCTGATGTTGCATGGATTGTGGCGGTCCATTCCACTATCTATTTTTTATATATATTAGAAGTTTTTGTAAATTGGCATTCAAATATATTAGAAGTTATTAATATTGTAACTATATATTTTCTTTAATAATTGATTCAATTTCTATAATTTATATCTTTATATTGCGCCATGTTTAATTTTTCGGATTTCATCTAAAAGTAACATATATATGTTTATGTGCTCCGAATTAATATAAAAAATAACTTTTGATAAATAATGTTCAATAAACAATTATTCTTATAATCTAAAGTGATGAGATCATCGTCGGATTGAAAATTAATTATAATTAGACCAAATCTAATCACAATTAACTTAAATTACCGTATAACTTTACAAAGTAAAATACATGATACAACAGATTTGATAGCGCGGTAGAAAAACTTGTTCTACCAAATTTTCAACTTAATCTCTTCATCTAATTGTTTTACAAGAACCATAAAACACATATAGTTTCTTCATTTTCTCATATTTTTTTCTGAAAACACAGACTTTCTGCATGTTAAATGTTATTGTGTCACCAGTAACATATGGATTTTTTTTTTTTTTTTTGGTTAAGATTACATATGGACCATATGATATGGATCTTTTCGTCCAAAAAGAAAATCAAAAGGTCAATTTGTTAATAGACTATTTTTTTTTTAATTGTTTTTTAAATGCAGTTGGTTTTGCTCTGAGGTAGCTTGATTATGGTCAACAACTTCTCTGTTAAAAAAAAAAAAAATCAAATAAATGGTCCATATAAAAGCTCTAAACTCTCGTAAAAAAAATTTTATAATTTCTTTTTCAACTAAACATTAAAAAACTAAACGGAAGAATAAATATTTGGAGCTCACGAGATGAGAACCGGTTTACAAAAGAAATTTTAACAGGGCATTCTCGTGCTTCATGGACTGGTCCATCTGCTTGTCGATTGAAGTCGTAGTTAGTGTGGATCAGAGAGAAAGAAGGAAGCCGTCCTTGAAGTTCTACAAAAATGTCCCACTCGATCGATATCAAAAGCGGGTCATAGAGTTGGGTCCTAAATGATCTTCAACAATTCCAAACAATCTGTTAGGAAATAGGAGCATGAAAGACCACATTCAAAAATCATTTGCATAGCCCATAGAAGAATCTCAAATTCGGTGTGAAAGAGAAGATTGACTCCGTCTTCTCCCATCTGTTCTAAAAAGTATATTTCTTAGAAATTTTTAATAGATTTATGAAGAATATAAACTGTCAATTTTTCTTTATAGGGGTATAATAAATTTATAATATGTTGTATTAATATATGTGAAATATCCTAGAAGGTGGATTGATTTGAAGCAGATTCCAAATTTTATAAAAGGTACACTCGATAAGCAGCTTTAATTGCATTTACTACACGTTCAAACGTTTCTTTCACATTAATAAATTGTATAGATTTTATGGTCATCAATCTCTTTCATATGTGTTCCATGCTTATCAACTAAATTATTGGATTTTTTCTTTTTAACTAATCGTTATATATATATGTATATATTTGTCTCATAATTATCATTTACTTTGTTTAATAGTCAAAATATTTTATTTCATAAAGGGATATATATACACTTAAAAATATTCACATAATTTTAAATGTTCATATGATAATGTTTGAATTAAATATGTTTAGACATAATCCATTATAATTATCGTAAATTTAACTACTATAAAACTTATACATGTAGAATTTTGGTGAAACAAGAAAACTTGTTTTTATCATTTTTTCAAAAAAACCAAGGGAAACTTGTTAATTAGATTTTTCTTTTGTTGAATTCATTTTTTTGTTATTTTTAATTTTTATATTTATTTTCCAAAACATCTATTTGTAATAACATCTTAACCTTATTTAGGAAACCAAAGCTCGTCAAAGTTTGGTGAAACAAGAGAAACTTGTCAATCAGATATTTCTTAATTACATCCATTTTTGTTATTTATTCCTTTTGCATATTATATTTTCTAATAACATCATAAGTTCATAACCTTATATAAAAACAAAACATGTCAAATTTTGGTGAAAAACGCCAGATTGTATTTAACAACCATTTTGTTGTTATTTCCCACTCGGCGTGATTTCGTATTAACTTCTCCGATAATGACATCACCTTATAGGCAACTAAAATTTATTTTCTCTAGTTTCACTCTTAAACTGTTAATTTTTTAAAAATATTTTTCCATCTCCATTATTTTATTTATATCTTTTTTTTGAAACTTATATTTTAATCTTTCCTCACATGTCTTCTCTTCTTTATCTTTTCTTTCTGACTGTGTCAAGAAAATAAACTATAATTTCTTTCTTTAAAAATTATATGAAATTAACACGTATAATACTTTTAAAAATTATATTAGGATAATTGCAATATGCGAAAATTATCATCAAATATATAGTGCGTCCACGTCGTTATCCAAGTTGGATTTATTTGTATATAAAAAAACAAAATTGATAATTACTTGTACTCTCTCTTTATATATTGTTCAAGTAGAGCCCACAATAAAGCTCACAACCAAAATCAAAAAAAAAAAATTCAGTGTTACCACGGGAGAGAGATTCAACGATCACAGATCCGGCGAAGAATCTACCGTCCGACGAAGCTTCTCAACTTCGAAGTTGAAGTTCGAGAGTAGAATCGGAGATTTTTGATCTCTTTTACCTAACCAATCTTCAGCTTCGTGACTGTTGGAAACTTAGAGTTGGAGAGGGAGGGGAAGATCAAGCGACGGATAGTGATAGGTTTTGCTGTATGTCAGTAGTAGATTGCTGTGTTGAGACTGATTTTGGTGGATTTGGAGAACTTGTGAACCCTATTCAATGGCCTCAGCTTCGAAAAAGACGTCGGTATCATGTGCTCACCATGGAGGTGTCTCTGCTTCGAAAGTCGTCTCCGCGGCAGCTAATACGGTTACTGGATGGTCCGGTGGAAGCTCCGAAGGTGAGGATCAACGAGCCTCGAAGGCTGCTTTAGAATCCATAATCCGTCCTGTTGATTCTCTTCCTGATACTGCCAAGAAACCTGCTAACAAAGGTATACGAAGTTTCTTGCTCAATCTTTTTAATCTTGTGGCTCAATCTTGATAGTTGATCAGTGATCGTTGTTCTACTCTTTCTGTTTTCTGATCTTAAATTGCGATTCGTTTGAATTAGTTGAGTTCTTGTTTACTGGAATTGTTGATGAGACCTTAGTTCTTGTAGAATTGGTTGTTGTGTGCTGCTATCAGTATTATATTGGTTGTTGTGGGTGTGGTTTCTTTGAAATTGATTTTTATTGTGATCACTATTCTTCCGAGGTGTATTAAGTTTTCGGAGTCTCACGATCTGCCTTTGGATTTATGCTGTTGTTCTTGATCATTGTTCTGCTAGTCTTAGATCATGTTTCGTTCAAGTTACTTGAGTTCTTGTTCAGTGGAATTGTTGTGTGCTGCTATCAGTATTTGATGGTTAGCACTTATACAGGTTATAGTTCACATTCCGTCGACTAAATCGAGATCTCAAGGTGGTTATGAATTCGTTGAATTGATTTAAATTGTGATCACTATTGTATGAATGCAGGAATTTCTGTCATGCCAAGAACTGAAACCAAGCATCCTTTAGATCCTCTATCTGCTGCAGAAATATCAGTTGCTGTGGCTACTGTTCGTGCTGCTGGTGCTAACCCTGAGGTGCGGAAACTTTGTTTTTTTGCTGTTTCTGAAAATATCCTTGATTCAAATGTTTCTTGCAGGATTTTGTAAATGTGGTCATCACTTTGATCAACTAATTGAATTTGCTAAAACTGTTTGATTTTTCTTTGGCAGGTTAGAGATAGCATGCGTTTTATTGAGGTTGCATCAGTTGAACCGGAGAAGCATGTTGTAGCACTGGCGGATGCGTACTTTTTCCCTCCGTTCCAGCCATCACTGCTTCCGAGGACTAAAGCTGGACCTGTGATACCTATGAAGCTCCCTCCAAGGAGAGCTAGACTTGTTGTGTACAACAAGACGTCTAATGAGACAAGTGTCTGGATCGTTGAGTTGTCTGAAGTTCATGCTGTCACTCGTGGTGGGCATCATAGGGGAAGAGTGGTTTCCTCTGAGGTTATACCTGACGTACAACCACCAATGGTATGTGTTAAGGAATTGAATGTCTAAGTGAATATAGACGCTACTGTTGTTTGCCATTTTTTTCAGTTCAATGTCTTCTGATTTTAGGATGCTGCTGAATACGCTGAATGTGAAGCGATTGTCAAAGACTTTTCCCCATTTATTGAGGCGATGAAGAGAAGAGGTATTGAAGACATGGATCTGGTGATGGTTGATCCCTGGTATGTTGATAACTTCCTGGTTTCTGCTCTAAGTTTTCTATTAAGGTATACTTTCTCCCCTGAGCATGCCTCTGAATTTATTGTTTAGGTGTGTGGGTTATCATAGTGAAGCTGATGCTCCTAGCCGGAGACTTGCGAAGCCCCTTATATACTGTCGGACTGATAGTGATTGCCCTATGGAAAATGGCTATGCTCGTCCAGTTGAGGGCATTTATGTACTTGTAGACATGCAGAACATGGTGGTCATTGAGTTTGAAGACCGTAAGTTTGTGCCACTTCCCCCACCTGACCCTTTAAGGAATTATACCCCAGGTGAAAGTAGAGGGGGTGTTGATAGAAGTGATGTTAAGCCTCTCCAGATTATTCAGCCTGAAGGTCCAAGTTTTCGCGTAAGAGGTTACTTTGTCGAGTGGCAGAAGGTAAATTTTCTGTAATAGCCTAATTGAAACCAGATTATGGTGCTTAAGTTTTTTTCTAAATTGGCTCAATTTTTTGTTTACAGTGGAACTTTCGCATTGGTTTCACTCCACGGGAAGGTTTAGTTATACATTCGGTAGCATATGTGGATGGCAGTCGAGGTCGAAG
The DNA here is from genome assembly GCA_900406245.1 of Odontarrhena argentea. Classification (NCBI taxonomy): domain Eukaryota; kingdom Viridiplantae; phylum Streptophyta; class Magnoliopsida; order Brassicales; family Brassicaceae; genus Odontarrhena; species Odontarrhena argentea. The sequence continues at coordinate 9,012 of OVAF01001537.1, read as the reverse complement.
GCCGGTTGCACATAGGCTAAGTTTCGTGGAGATGGTTGTGCCTTATGGCGATCCGAATGAGCCCCATTACAGGAAAAATGCTTTTGATGCAGGGGAGGATGGTCTCGGAAAAAACGCTCATTCACTTAAGAAGGTTTGAAATCAATTGATGTGTTCTCATTTTCTAGTCAGATCTCGGTTTGCGTTTAACATTCAGGTTTTATAGGGATGTGACTGTCTGGGATCTATCAAGTACTTCGATGCCCATTTCACAAATTTCACTGGAGGAGTTGAGACCATTGAGAACTGTGTATGCTTGCATGAAGAGGACCATGGGATTTTGTGGAAACATCAGGATTGGAGAACAGGACTAGCTGAAGTGCGAAGATCTAGGAGGCTAACTGTCTCGTTTTTTTGTACTGTTGCCAACTATGAATATGGGTTTTACTGGCATTTCTACCAGGTGAGTGGAAACGTGGAAAACATATATTAGTCATCTTTGCATCTACTCTCTCTAGGGAAGACATATTGATAGGTCTCTGCTTGAGAATAAATCTTGTGTTTAGTAACGGCAGCTCACAAATGCCTTAACTGTCTGCTGGTGGTTGTTCAGTTAGGGACATTGATTTACAGTACTGAAGTGTCTACCCGATTATCATTTGTTTGGTGATGTTGTTTCATCTTTCTAGATATTTAATAACCAATTTCATTTTATGTCTTGCTGTAGGATGGGAAAATTGAAGCGGAAGTAAAACTGACGGGCATCCTCAGTTTAGGAGCACTGCAGCCAGGAGAAAGTCGAAAGTATGGTACTACTATTGCTCCTGGTCTGTATGCACCAGTCCATCAGCATTTCTTTATCGCTCGCATGGATATGTCTGTAGACTGTAAACCCGGTGAAGCATATAATCAGGTACACCTTTTACTTTACTGTTGTAACTTATTGAACAAAAATCTTAGGTGGATGTGGTCTGTTGGCTGAATATACTTTTATTTTTATCTGTAGGTAGTTGAGGTAAATGCTAGAGTTGACGAGCCTGGTGAGAACAATGTCCACAACAATGCATTTTATGCGGAAGAGAAGTTACTTAAATCTGAGGGAGAGGCTATGCGTGACTGTGACCCTTTTACTGCTCGCCACTGGATTGTAAGCAATAGTCTTCCCTTACAAGATCTTGGTCATTATTCATTGTGTACCTCTAGTCTGAAAGCATTAATTTTTTGTCATTACTTTCACATTTCAATATTACACCATTAGGTAGATATTCAACTTTTAATGCCTGTTCCTGTCTTTGCTTCTATCCTTGGCTAATCTCATCCCTGATTGAATTCGGGAGAATCACTTAAATTTCAGCTGTCCTTATAGAGTCATAATTTAGTTTCGTGACAATGAATCAACTTATCTCATAGTTTAACTGATTATGATTTGTAGCTGAATTATAAATGGTTCACTTCTGTAAGCTGTATACCCCCTGAGTGAGTTTTCTTCTGGTTAATGACAACTCATTTGTAATATGTTGTCAGGTAAGGAACACAAGGACAGTGAACAGAACAGGGCAGTTAACAGGGTACAAACTTGTTCCCGGCTCAAATTGTTTGCCATTAGCTCGACCCGAGGCCAAGTTTCTAAGAAGAGCTGCTTTCCTGAAGCACAATCTCTGGGTTACTCGTTATGCCCCTGAAGAGAAGTTCCCTGGAGGAGAGTTCCCAAACCAAAACCCCCGTGCTGGTGAAGGTCTAGCCACATGGGTGAAACAGAATCGCTCCTTGGAAGAATCTGACGTCGTTCTCTGGTTTGTATCCTTCCTTTCACATATCTGATTCAGTTTTAAAACGACTAGTTACCAAAATTTATGAATTTGTGTGTGGATTTTGTTTCTTCACAGGTACGTGTTTGGGATCATACATGTGCCTAGACTTGAAGATTGGCCGGTTATGCCCGTCGAACATATTGGTTTTACGCTAATGCCACATGGATTCTTCAACTGTTCACCGGCGGTAGATGTTCCACCAAATCCAGCATGCGAAATGGATACCAAGGACAGTGAAGTCAAAGAGGTTGTAGCACCCAAGCCTATTCAGACTGCTTTAATTTCAAAGCTTTGAAGAAGACATTTTTTTTTTTTTTAGTAAGTTTCGGACTCGGTTTCTGTTGGTGTTGGTCAGTTCAGTTTCTCATGTTGTTGTTTGGTGTGTTGGTCGCAGACTAAAAAGATTTTTTTTTACTTTCTCTTGTCGTTATGATTTTTCAGTTAAGAAAAATTAGACTGTCCTTGGTGATTTTACAATTGTTTCTCCCTGTTGTAACTTCCGGTGAGAGTATCGGTAAACGTTGAGCCGCTTGCCAATTTCGAGTCCTCTGTGATGTAGCGTGAGGAGAAAATCAAGTTACGAGCTAACCAAATCCGCCATAGCACCCAAGCCTTACCGGTCTGATGATCCTTGTTCTCAAAATCTTAAGCATATACATATACATGACATTCTTAAAATCTTTCAAAATATAATTCTTTGGTGGATACAATATATTGTTCACAAAACTCTTTATAAACTTATAATAAAACTCTTTACATTTTTAACAAATCTCTAAACTTTTAAAATCAACAAATTAACTCTATCAAAACTAATTCCCCTTTTTTTATTCATTTTTTAAAAACTTAATTCACTTTCTTTGAATAAATTATGAACTGAATTAATATTCATTTAAGTCCTTGAGTTATCGTGTAGAGTTATATATTAGTCTCACAACTTATTGCTCATGTTTTGGAAGCAAAAGGGTTGTGTTCTAATTTCAAGTATGTTATTATACAATGGTATGCAGTTTTTGAAGTTAACTTAACTAAAAAAGTCATAATAATAATTATAAGCAAGGGATTAACTTAACACAACAAAGGGACAAAATGTGTTAGTGTATCACTAAATAATACTACTCTCTCTGTTCTATAAAGATAAATCTTTCAAGTATTTCATACAGATTAAGAAAACAATTAATATTACACAGTTTTTCGGCACATTTTCCAATAAATCTAAACCAATAGTGTTGCTTAAAACTCAATTATAACGTCTTGAAATTAACAATTCCGCATTGAAAATAGAAAAAATTCATCTTTTTGGAACATAATTTTTTCGTAGAAAATTCATCTTTATGAAACGGAGGGAGTATTTTTATTTATTTTTTATTTATTGCAAGACACACTAAATAATACTATAGTAGTTGAAATAAAAAATAAAGGAATCTTGGTTTATCAATTTTCTAGCATGCTATTTCCTCAAATTGAATATATACAGATCTTCAAAATAATTGTGACACTAAGTCTAATAGATATATACTTTAACCATCTTTTAAAAAAAAATCAAGGAATGATTACTATTTTGGTCTGGTTACAATCTGGTTTAATTAATTTTTCAGAGGGATTTATCTATGAAAATATCAAATGAAGTTTTTTCTTGTGCTCAAAATAACAAAGTCTGTGAAAGCGTTTTGATCAAATATGTGGAATCAGAAGCCGAGTTTTAGGCTTGAGATAGATAACTTCTCGCAGAAAAAAGTTGGCATAGCGTCTCCTATATTCGAGAGCAGCGGATGCGAATGGTATGGTAGAACAAGAAGAATCCGATCTTTAACATATTGAATATGATGTATTCGATATAGAGTACATAGCATTTCAGAGGGACGTTTAATCTGTTTTGTATTCTTTCAGGTATCTTAACGTTTATCCGGAGGGTGTAAATCTTGCTAATGATTATTTGGCTTTGTACCTCGTTGTTGGAAATTATAAATCATTGGGAAATGGATGGAGAAGAAGAGCTAAGTATGGCTTCGTTGTGTTCAATCAATCCCAACACGAGCTCCATAGAAGCATTGGTAATGAAGCTATATATAATATCTCCTTCCATGTTTATTTTTTTATTTTTTTTATCTATTTAATCTTGAAATGTCATTTGTGTTAATCAAACAAAAGCAAGCGACTTGTTTTGCATTCAGACTCCAATTCGGGGTTTGAGGACGACCTTGCCCGTTGGTATGCCTCAAAAAGGGTTGCTAAAGAACGACATACTCATCATTGACGTCTACATTGAAGTTATCGAAGCTTATGATGGAGAAGGTGTAGACATATCAGAGAAGAAGAAAATTGTGGATATCAACGGCTTTCAAATATTTCCTTCTCAGGTACGTAGCCTAATTTATGTGCAATTGGAGCGGTTGAATAGAGTCCGACTAAAATTAAAAACAACTTTGCTAAAGGAAACTGTTAAATATGGGACTCACAATTTTTAAAAAAATTTACTAACACCAATATTATGTTTAATTATAAAGGTTGTTCCTAAGATAAGAAACCAAGTGTGCACACTGAGCTTGGATCTAACACGCGACTTCAGATTCAATTTACTATTCTGATTAACATAAACATGTTTTTATGGGTAGGTTACTTTAGTAAGGAAGATTTTCGAAGAACATCCACACATTGCAAAAGATATCAAACCAAAGACCCAAGCTGTGAAAACAGCATGCGTGAGTGTACTTCTTGGCCTATTCCAGACACTAAGCAAGACTCCTCAGAGTCTATCCGATACTGAATTAATTAACGCTTACATTGAGTTGAGTGATCTCACGGAACTAGGCTTTAAGATGGACTGGTTGAGGTCAAAGTTTGAGGAGGTTTCCCTAGAGAGAAAGAAAGAAGAAGCTGATGAGTCTCAGGTCCAACAGCTCGAGAAACGGGTCAAGAATCTTGAGTTAATGATGTCAAAGCTTGAGGAGGTTTCCTTGGAGAAGAAGAGATCGGACTCGGGTCCAAAAACTCGAGAAAAGAGTCAGAAATCTTGAGCTGATTTTGTCGGATCTCAAAGTTTGAACTGGACTAGGAGAAGGCCAAGCATTCTGATGCTTGATGTAGCAATCTCATCGTTTACAAATTTTCCTTAGGCACTACCCTCTAATCCTTTGCAAGATGGTTATATTTTCTTTTCAATTATGTTTTAAGAAAATTTTGATGCGGGGCTACTCTTTTCGTCACAATTTAAAATACTCGTTTGATCAATTATATTGTACAAGTTTGCCAAATTTAACTTAGATACTCTTTTCACAATTTCATTTTAAATTATTGATTTTTTTTTTGGGTACTTATTAAATTATTAATCGAAGATGTCTATGAGGGTGGGTGATGATGGAAAGCCGTAAAAAAGTCGAATGTAACATTTTCATTTTATTCATTTTTTTTTTTAATTGTGAACATGAATAAATTCATATCTAACTTTGAATTCACCAAAAAATTAAATTTGTACAACTTTAAACGTGTATCATAAATGTATGAAAGTCATAACCTTCATTTGTCTCTCAAATTTGGTCTATAGATAAATCGATATTGTGGTTAAATTAGTATGAAAATGAGTCATATATATATACTAAAAAATGACTTGTTGGTATATAATGTGTTAATACATATATAGTGTCATAGTATTGATACAAAAATTAATAAATTGATAATGAAAAATTATATACAACCACGCGTAAGCGAGGTTTAATTTGTAGTGTATTATAATAACTTATATATAAACAGTTTTAATTTTAATTTAATTTTCCTGACTTGATTTTGTAATTGATTATTAATGAAAAGATATACTATGTGGAATATTTATGGGACATATAATAATTGTAGGGACTATAACAAGAAAACAAAAAAGATGGTAGGATTATTTTATTTGTGAGATAAAGAATTATTAAAACTACATAATCTTTTAAAAGGCTTTAGAATATTGAAAATTAAAATTTGAGATTCCACTATTCATATTTTTAAGATTTTCTTGGAATCTAATAACATCTTAATCAAGTAGAGCTAGTTGAACCTCTGTGTAGAACCTCTTAAAGAAGATTTTCTTTGTAGTTTTCTAATGTATATAAATAAAGATAAATAAATTATGAAGCTAATAGATATACTTGACGGAATTTATTAATTTATAAGTTTTCGGTTTTTTTTTTTTTAGAAGATCAAAATCACATAAAACACTTAGGGGGTGTATTCAAAGTTGTATTTGGAGTGATTTGTTATGATTTGAAAAATCACGTGTTATTGAAACATGTATTCTAAAAAGTCTTCTGAAAATCAGTGTTATTGAACTAGTGATTTTAAAATACTTTGAAATTCAGTGTTATTGAAATTTTTTTTAAATGCGTTTTTAATGGATTTCAGTATGTTTTGGAAGATTTTCTTAACAAAAATACAAAGAACCAAATCCCATGGTTTTATGTAGAGTTTGAGGGATTTTAATCCAAATCTCTACAACTTTCCCAAATTCACCCAAAACTATCAAAATCATTTCAAATCTTATCAAAATTCAAACCTCTTAAAGTTTGAGGGATTTTAATCCAAATCTCTACAACTTTCCCAAATTCACCCAAAACTATCAAAATCATTTCAAATCTTATCAAAATTCAAACCGCTTAAAATGTTAGATTGAATAATGAATACATACATGTCTCGAACGTAAATTACCTAAAGCATAGTAAAACTATATATAGTTTTGATTTGTAGTGGTGGTAGCAGCATTTTCCATGATTATGAAGGTTCCAACTTCAAGGCTTGCCCAAGCTCTTGGCCTTGAGAATTTAGCTGGCTTTCTAAATTCATAATATGATCAGTAATGTAAATCCTGTTGGTTGGTTGAACTATAAGGTACTTCTTGAAAAATATCGCGATGTCGCTTAATGGTACGCAATGACTCCAACGGTGTCATTCCCAATGTATCCATAGGTGTAGCTTGAGAGGATTTACTTTGAATCGAGTGAAAAGCCAATTAAATTTTATTAGAGTCGTTTTTTTAAATAAAAATACTGGAGATAATTATATTTTAGATCTCGAAATATATATTTTTAGCATATTTACATTATTTGTTTAAGAAAGTTTACATTATCTCAGCATTAGCATTATGTTAATATATTTAGAAATCAGAAAATATCTTTTAACAAGGGAAAAAAGAATCGAGAAGTTTTTGTTTTACAAACCGAGGTTATCTTAGAGTTTGTCTAGTTGCCTGTTCGAGTGAACACTTAGGAAGGGACCATATAATATGATCTGGTTCCCCGTCTGAGAGGATCTACGGATCTAGGCACAAAACCTCTTGGTGTTTCAAAAAAAAAAAAAAAAAACCGACCTCATCCTCTCGAACGGCTTCTCTGACTTTATTCTCTTCGTCTACCTTGTTTCTATAAATTCATCTTTTTCTCCTATAAACCAAGAAAGCGTTTTGATCGATCAAATTAATATGTGGGATAAAAGGCCGAGTTACAGGTTTGAAATAGATAACTTCTCCAAGAAACAAGGTTGTTTACGTTCTCAGACTTTTGTGGGTGACGGATACGAATGGTAAAAAGATTGATGTATATATAAGATTGTACCTAACGCACTGATTAGGGTTTAGTTAATATTGTGTTTTATATTCTTTCAGGTATGTGACCGTATATCCCAGGGGACATACTATTTCTGATCATGATCACATGTCTTTGTACCTGAACGTCCCAAATCCTCTATCATTGCCTAATGGATGGAATAGGCGTGCTCGATATTACTTCTCTGTGCTCAACAATTCCGATAAAGAGCTCTACAGATCACTAAGTAATCAAGTTATATATATTCTTGCATTTTTGGAATCTTGTTGATATGTCATTCTTGATATAATTTCACGAATTCAATATGGTTTTTTGTTGTGGTAGATTTGGCTAAACTAAAAGGGACATGAACCATGATAATGATAAACCAAGAACAAACAAAACCTTTACAAGGCGTGTGTTGCAACAAGAAATAAGCCTGTGATGTTTTTTTTTTTTTTGTTAATGTTCCACAGTTGGACAAGACAGCGGCGTGTTTTGCGCTGAGAAACCAGGTTGGGGTTTCAAAAACGCCATGCCTCTTAGTAGGCTTGGGGAAATAGGTGTCTTGGAGAAGGACAGACTCATCATTGAAGTCTACATTAATATTGTTGAGGGAGATAGCGTAGATGAGACTGTAGATATCAAAGGTTTTCAAGTTTTTGCCTCTCAGGTAAGTTAAAAGGATATGTCACTTCTTCTTGTGATCCTACAGATTCACATTCCCTTTCGGAGTAACATGAGCATTCTTATCCTTGGCAGGCTGGTCCAGTAACGAAGATATTCGCGGAGCATCCAGAATTTGCAAAAGATTTAAAACCAAAGAACCAGGTGGTGAAGACAGAATACATGAATGTTGTCCTCAAACTCATTACCACACTACAGAAGCCTCCAACAAGCCTTTCCGAGACTGAACTAAGCGAGGCTTGTAGCAATTTGAATGAGCTGATGGACGTAGGTTTTAAAGTAGAGTGGCTGATGAAAAAGATTGAGGAGGCTTATTTGGAGAGGAAGAAATCAACGGATGCTGATGGGTCTATGGTCCAACAACTCATGAAACGCGTCAAGCGAGAATGCGTCAAGCGAGAATCTTGAGCTGATTCTTTTCTGAGCTCAAAGTTAATAATCAAGTTATTAGTTTTTTTACTAGACACTAGCTAGCTCGTTTCCTTTGTTTTGAGTTTTTTCTCTCTTGCTTTCTGATCATATATAGCTCGATATTTTGATATATAAATTGAAAAGCACATATGAGCTCAAAGTTGGGACATCATTTAATACCTTCTCTTGCACCGTCTTCTTTACTTCGTTGGCTGTAACCAACTCAACAAAGCAATAGCCCACACGCTCGATCACCCGAATGGTCTACAATATGTTGAACACAAAACAACTTTTTCAACATCTTTGAAGATTTTACATTACAGAAAAAATAGTTCATTGGCAATAATATAAAAAGATATAAACTTTAAAATTAAGTTGTATTCCATCACAAGTTGAAGGGTTGGTTGCATAAAAAAACAACCATGGACTATATAATAAATAAGCTGAGACCCTGTACTACTTTACTTTTTAAAAAGATACTAGTATCACTAATTGTCAAAAATTGTATCTGTGATTACTAGGTCTTTCACCCGCGCTACGCGCGGGTATGTGTTTTTTAACTTTGTTAACAT
>OVAF01001536.1:0-21156 GCA_900406245.1 Odontarrhena argentea | reverse complement strand
CCGAACCCGAATGGATTTTACCCGGACCCGAACGGATACCCGAACGCCCAGGACTAGTTTTTAGCATAAATTTAACTATATAAGACCGCAATTAGATATGATATTTGTAAATGACTTCAGAGAAATTTGTTTTAAACAGTTTTTAAATGCGTTTGATTACTAATCTCAAATCTTTTACTGTTGTTTGTCGTATGGGATATACCGTTTTAAGAACATCTCTAATCCCACTTTATTTATAATCCATTTTCCACTCTGAAATAGATTAATAAATAGAGGAATGAATTCTAGATGGTCTGATAACCATTAATTGATATCTCTTATATATTTTTTTGGTGTTAATTGGCAGTACTAAAGGTTCTATTTTTTTTAAAAAAATATTTCTTTAATCGATATCTGTTACTTGTTTTAATTATATCGTTATCACGTACCATTCTTTTTCTATAATTCTTCTTTTTTTTTTTTTGTATCATTCTGGATAATCTAAAGATTTTATCAAACTAAATCCAAGAGCCATTCAACACAAGAATATTTCGATAATATTTGAAATTCTTGTTGTTGTTGTTCAAATTGTAATTTTCTTACTTTAATTAATTTTTAGTTTTCTACTTAATGGAAAGAAATAAATCAATAGCAACTCAAACCTTGGTTTGTGTATACATCATTCCATAGAGGAAAAAATATTTTGAGTTGATAACACACACTAACATTAATAATTATGCTATAAATCTTAGTAGTTTGGTTGTATTTTTTGTTTTTATCAACAATTTTAACAATATTTTTAAGTTGAGTTTGAGCCTAGATGATGACATATAAGAACACAAATAGTCAGAGTATTAGTCATGGTCGTTTTCATTCTGTTTCTTAATTTCTTTCCTCTACAAATTCATATTTAACGTACAAGATAAAATGAGATTGATCTCAATATAAAGAAAGTATAGAATAGAATAAAGACCGGGGGCACACTAATAAAAATAAACCAAAGAAATGTGGACAGAGACAGACAAGAACCAAACACCAACAATTATAACAACGCGTTTTTGACATTACTTCTTCTTTAATCTAACCAACAACAGCAACAACAGAAAAAAATAAAAATATAAAGTGATGTATATGTTTAACTACACCCCCCTCACCTTCTTCACGCGTTTTCTGCTACCTCTTTATTACCCTTTTTATATTAACAAAATATGTCAAGTGACCTTTTTTTTTTGCTAAATCAATCTCACTTATCATGGTTCATTCACTTAATTAGATTCTGTAAATCTTGGCTTTTTCTACTTTTATACTTTAACTTATATTAGGTGATTTTCTTATGGGAAGATTATTAGCGTACTCTTTCCGTTTCAAAATAAGTGTCATTCTAGGTTAAATTTTTCGTTTCAATTTAGTTTTCAGTTTTCAATTTAATGTTTAGCTCCAAATATTGAAATTAACCTCAAATTTTATGGAGATTTATGAAGAATACCAAGAGTCAACTTCTAATTTTAAGGATATAAAAGAAATTTTAATATGTTTAAAATAATCTAGAATGACACTTATTTTGAAATAGAGGAAATAATTTTTAATTAAAAATAGTTTTTTCTCTTTTTTTTTTTTTGGTCACGAATGAAAAATAGTTTAAGAACATAAAGGTATAGTTATTCACTTACTTTACCTTTTGAACCTGTCAAAAGTTTAAAACATTAGCGTAAATGGGTTATCAAAACTTTATAATTCATTCAAATAATTCAAAAGTTTTTCAAAGTAATGTGAATGTACCGTAAGATTATTATTTAGACCAAGAATCACTAGCTCGACTTTGAAAAATAGCAAAAACGTGACCTAAAAATCATTTGATGGAGTGAAATTTGCAAAAGATGGCTCATTTTACATACTTTGATCTTTAGTTGTAGGAGATATACAAAGTTTGAGTCACAAAAATTATAGTCATAGAAATGCTAATTAGATTTGAAGTTATAACCGTTTGGGTCAATTTGTGCATATTTAAAATGGTGACCAATGTTTGAATTGAATAGACAAAATTGACTATACAAAGTCTCTAGAGTTTCAAACATGTTAAGAAAAGTCATGCATGGTTCAGACAAATTTCTCATTCACTATTATTTTCTTCTCTACTTTGAACCGTTCCCATTATAATTCAGAATATATTTACTTCCTCCAAACAAAACGAAAAGTAAAAAGTAAAAGTAGTAAACGTATCTATCTATGTGATTCAACGTAGGGGTGGGCGTTTCGGTTTTCGGTTCGANCGGTTCGGTTACGGTTCGGTTTTTTCGGTTTTTCGGGTTTTCGGTTTCATGAAATCTCAACCCATATGTAAACCGTTTATATTTCGGTTTGGTTACGGTTCGGGTTCTTCGGTTTTTTGGTTTTTCGGTTTTATAAAATTTCAAACCATATTTCAACCGTTTGCATTTCGGTTCGGTTCGGTTACAGGTTTTTTCGGTTTTTATTTCATAATATTAAAAGAAAAAAATGTTATTGATAAAATTTCGAGGATTAAATAGAGTTATCAAAAGTTTAAAGTAAAGATAACTAAAACAACATAAAGAAAAACTTGACCAGATAAAAAAATAAACTTCAAGAACAAAATATGATAAATTGTAAACGTAAACANATTCAACGGTTATGTGAAGGGTAAAAATGGAAACAAAATTATAATAATAAATGAAAACACGCTCTTTCACTTTCTCCTCTATAAAAACAAGCAACAATCTCCAAGTTGTTCTCTCAACCAAAAACTCTGTTTTCAACCTCTCTGTTTCTCTCTCTCTCTCTGTTTCATCCAAACAAGAGCTTTGATTTCGACAGTTATGGTGAGAATCTTTCTTCTCTACAATCTCTTGAACTCTTTTCTTCTCTCTTTAGTACCAAAGAAGCTACGAACTCTCTTCCCTCTCTCTTGGTTCGACAAATCTCTCCACAAGAACTCATCCCCATCTCCTTCGATGATACCTTCACCTTCACCGACACCACCAAAGAGAACAGATCCGGCAGAGCTCAAAAGGGTCTTTCAGATGTTCGACAAGAACGGAGACGGTAGAATCACAAAGGAAGAGCTCAACGATTCACTAGAGAATCTTGGAATCTACATACCAGACATAGATCTTACTCAGATGATTCACAAGATCGATGCCAACGGCGATGGATGTGTCGATATAGATGAGTTTGAGTCGTTGTACAGCTCGATTGTTGATGAGCATAGTAACGATGGTGAGACTGAGGAAGAAGATATGAAAGATGCTTTTAATGTGTTTGATCAAGATGGTGATGGGTTTATTACTGTTGAAGAGTTGAAATCTGTGATGGGTTCCTTGGGACTTAAGCAAGGCAAAAGTGTGGAAGGTTGTAAGAAGATGATTATGCAAGTTGATGCTGATGGTGATGGTAGAGTTAATTATAAAGAGTTTCTTCAGATGATGAAAGGTGGTGGATTCAGTAGTAGTAGTAGTAGTTGAAAATCTTTTGATTAGAGTGTTGTTTATTCCATTGATTGGTTTTGTTTTCTTTGTTCTTCTGATGTAAATAATTTCTGATTGTAATCTCGACTAAGGTGTGTGATCTTTTTTTAGAGTTTTTATGAGCTTATGTAAGATTATCACCTTCTTATATCTTCTCGTTTAGTGTTCTTGATTAGATTGTTAAGCGTTTTGTATCGATATAGCTTAAATTATAATGTAACGCAGAAGTTAAATTCATATGGTTACTAAGTTTCTCACATTACATACCATTACATTGAGATTACACTAAAGCAATTTGAGATCGGGAAAAGCGATGAGAGAGCTTTTACCAATACAAAGAATATACAGCCGTAAGCATATATACATAGTTGGCTTAGATGGTATCTTGTTTACTTTGTAATAGTTCGAGCTGTAGGTTCGAATTCCTTCAAATTGTTTACTACGCTCTCAACTTTCTTTGCTATTCGATTACTATGTTCTTCAATAATTTTTGCAAATGCATCTAGTTGTTCCTTGTATGCTACACATAACCGCTTCTTGTTTCGTAGCTCTATTGTCTATTCTTGAACTCTTTTATCCTTTTGATCTTACAAGACATTATAATTCACCAAAACTGTTTCACACATTTGTGCTCAAACACTTTCTCACATTACACAAAGTTAAAGTCACACCCACTAGAGTTTAAGGCGAAATAACTAGTGGATGTATATGTTCTTTAGCAAACTTTGGTAATTAATGACCCATTTACCAGACCGGTCATACTTAACATGAACCTTAGCCTTACAACCTTCTCTCCTGCTCGGTCTTGGTTTCCTCACTGCCCCAAACTTACCCCGAATACTAACCAATGACCTTCTTTGTTACAACCAAATCTCCGAGCAAGGATTCTACCGTCTTTCTCGGATCTTCGACAAGAAGTTCACGCATCACAAAGCCTAAACGTCTAGAGTAATCATCATTAAATATCTTAATTAGTTGCTTCCTCAGTTTCAAACTCAATCCATTACCACACAAGAGAACTTTTCAACTTCACATAATGACAAAATAGAAGCTCTCGAAGCTTATACATGGACACATAGCCAAACCTCAAAACATGTAGGTAAATTTCAATTTTTATGTACTCCAAGATTATTCAGAATTTACCCTTGTCATAGTATGAAAAATGAAACCCAAAGACGGTTTTTGACTAATACTACAAAATGCTACTAAGCTATTTCAAATTAACTATGATAGGGATCCCTATTCGATTTCTAAAAATATTTTATTTTAAAAAAATTCTGGTTAAAAAAAAAAACAAAAGAAAATATTTAATTATTTGTTTATAAAATGTGTATTGTGGACGACCGACTTAGTATATTGTTTGACTACCTCAATAGTTCGGATATTTTTTAACCAAATCAATGAAAAGTTGTGGTATTGTTTGGCCACCTCGATAATTCGGGTATTTTTTGGCCAAAACAAAATAGTTTGAATTTTTTTTGGTAATTTGCCCAATCATTAATATACATGAACTAAGCCAAGTTAAATTACCTTTGGTGCACTTGGGACAAGAATATTGGCCACATCCTAGATTGACACATTCTTCATAATGTCCACAACCCACAGGGTAAAATCTTGTGATTAAAGCAAGGTTACTTCACAGAGTAGGGAGATAAAAAATCCTTGTCCAAGGCCCCTAAGAGCATCTCCAACCCTACTCCTGATCCATTTTATAGTTGAACTTTTTTATTTACACACACATCCTTCAAATTATAATACTTTTAATTTTTATGTTTAAATAGTTCAAAATATGATTATTTTTTATAAAAATTGTAATGACACTAACATTACAAATAAAAAATACATAGAAATACTTAATAAAAGTTGCAAAGACATTGATAACTAAATAAAAAATACATAAAAATATTTAATAAAAATTACAATGACACTAAATAAAATTAAAATACATAGAAATATAAAGATAAATCATTCTCATGTCTTTTGATTTAATAGACTGATAAAATCATTTTAATTAAGAATATAGATACTGATTATTAACTTTGAAATGCTTTGGTTAATCATTTATGGGAGAAATATGGTGACAAATAATCAGAACTATATTTTTTTATTTTTCATTTTCTACTTTCATTTTTATTTATTTTTGTTATGCAATGCAATTTATTTCTATAATAAATTTTTATATGATATAATAATTTTATTTTAGTAAATTATTATGACATATAAAATAAATGGGCAAAATCTATAATTTTGATAAATATAAGGTGTTTTGAAAAATTAATAATTACCAAATATATTTTTGGAGTCACCCAAATATAAAGTCATAGGTTGGAGATGGAGATGGTCTAAGAAAATAAAAAGAAAAGCAATTACAGAAGGCCTAGAGGTAGATTAAACAATAAAACAGTTTATAGACTAAAACGTATCATTGGTAATATATGAGCAAAGATAAAGCTTTATCCTCCGAAACACCAAGATTGCTAATGACTTTTCTTACTTTTTCTTGCACCTTTTCCAGGCTGAATAAAAAGGCAGGAACATGATTACCACCCTATATAAAACCCTATTGGGATAAAGAGAGACTAGCTAAACCACCGCCTTCTGTGTAGATGTTTCATTGATGTCTTCTTTATATTATTGACAAAGACAACCAATTTTCCATAAGAACAGAGCTCTTAAACAGCTAAGTGAACGACTTTTTCTCTATCAATCTTCTAAAGAAACTTATCAACTGATTTACCAATGATAAAATGATTACATTATATACATCCCGAAAAAGCAATCTGGAACAAGATTAGTATAATAGTATCCATAGCTGAAACTAAATCTTAGATATTATGGGCTTTTTATATTTATGAACTAGCCCAAAACGATATAACTGTACTTACTATAACTGGAAAAGTCAATCTTGTCGGGAAAAGAAGGAAAGTCGAATCTTCTGATATGTTAGTCGAGTTTTGTCGAATCCAAACAACAACCAAAAATGGGGGAAGAAGAGAAAAACCCTAATTCAATCGAGATACTTCCGGATTTACTTGAAGAAATCATCTTTCGACTGCCCTTAAAGTCAATTCTGAAATGCAGAACCCTCTCGAAACAATGGAAGTCGATTCTCGAGTCGAGGAGATTCGTGGAGAGGCATATGAGTGTTGGAACAAATCGGAAGATTCTCGCTGCTTTCCACTGCGATTGCGGTAGACGGCCGAGACTCCTCCCTGAGTCGAAGCTCGAAGGAGATGAAGAGATTGTGTATCTTCACTGTGACACAACACGACCCTGGATGACTTGCGAGGGTTTGGTCTGTTTCCCTGAACAAGATTGGATCACTGTCTTGAACCCATACACTCGACAACTTCGACGATTCCCTTCCGGTTTAAACCCAAACCACAAATGCAGATTCGGATTCGGTAATGATAGTTTCTTGCTTATTAGTTCTTCAAGTCTAATTTTGGATTAGGAATTGAAAAACTGAAACTCTTTTTTTTTTTTTTTTGGTTCAGGATTATGGTCAAGTTTCTTTCCGGATAAATGGGTAATGGGATTTGGGAGAGACATAGTTACAGGGAGCTTCAAGGTAGTGAGGATGTGTTTTTCTTACAAAGAGATTAGAATGTCTTATCCTGTGGTGGAGTGTAGAGTTCTTGATGTTGAAACTGGTGAATGGAGGAAACTAAGTGGACGGCCTACTTATAGGATCAATAGTAGAAGAAAATCAGTATGTGTGAAGGGATCTATCTACTGGTTACACATTAGGAGGGTACATATTGACAAGGGTTTCAATATTCTAGCCTTGAATCTTCACACAGAAGAGTTCCACAATGTGTCGATTCCAGATATGTGGGTCACCAGGGAAACACAGTTAGTGAACCTTGAGGACCGTCTAGTCATAGCTAAAACCAAAGTTGGACCGCCTAATTGGAGACTAGAGATATGGAGCATGGATACATGTACTGAACAATGGAGCAACACTTACTCTATAAGTTTAGCTAGCCTAAGTATTAACTCACGGGCATGGACTTGGTTCACGCCGGTGGCGGTCTCTAAGCAGAGGAATCTGGTCTTCTATGACAATCACAAGCGGCTGTTCAAATATTATCCAAGGACTAGTGAGATTCGTTGTCTCTCCGAAGACACTTGTGTTATATCTCCATACTTGGAAACTTTGGTCCCTCTTCCTTTGAAACCTAGCCATCCGCTTCCTGATCCGGTGAAGTCTGATTCTAAAACGAAGATATGCCGCTTGTTTTCGAGGGAGTCAACTTCTTGGATATCTAAAGTTTTGCAAAGGAATGAATCTAGGATCCTAGATATTTTGTTTGCCACTCTAGTTGTGGCTGGTTATATTTTGTCACCTCTCTAGAATCTTATGATATTTATCTTCTCCTTCTTTAAACATTTAAGCCGACACAAGCGGATTTATATATGCATGCCTTGTCTCTATCTCCTTTTCTGTGAGGCAAGCAAATTTAATCTTTCATGTTGAATAGGAGCAATAATGTGATACTCTCGAAACTATGGTTTAGTATCCGAGCAATGTAATAGATGTTTCATTATTTTGTTCATTCGCTTTCTGTTTCCACATTGTGTCTATAATTAGATGCTACGAGGTCTAGTGTCGGTTTTTGAATCAATCACAAATAGTGAAACATCTACATTGTTATGATGCTAAACCTTAGTTTATATGCACTCAACTACAAGGTGTAATGTCGAATAGTTTCCAGTTGAAATAAAACCAAATGAATAAGGTTGAAAAGTAATAATACCATTAAAAAAACTAGATTCATCGGAATATTGATTTTTTACCGGATAATTTGAATATCGTAGTGAGAAATGAGAATACAAAATATTGTGATGAGAAATCGGAAAATACATTTTTTAGGGTGAGAGAGAATATAAAAACTAGAAAACCCACAATTTTTCATTAATGATTATTTCTTAAATTTTACAAAAATAAATTAAGAAACTCTCCCACTAGTCCACTACTAAACAGTCTAAACTCATAAAAAAAAGAAAATTGGAAAATAAAGAAAAAAAGAAGAGAATTTAACGCGGGAAACCGGAAACCCGACCCGAGAATCCTTTCTCCTATAAAAACGCTTCCTTCTTCTCCTAAAACTTGTGTTCTCTTTTGTCGTTATATTACACATGGAAGTAACATGTTCTGTAATGGGCTCAAAAATATTAACTCCAAGGCCCATGTTGANTTTCTCCTATAAAAACGCTTCCTTCTTCTCCTAAAACTTGTGTTCTCTTTTGTCGTTATATCACACATGGAAGTAACATGTTCTGTAATGGGCTCAAAAATATTTACTCTAAGGCCCATCAACTTAGGAAATGACACTTTTACCCCCAAAGACAGAGAGAGCAAATTCAAAAACACAGAGAGAGAGCACAAGCTTCTCAGTTTCATCGCGCCATTTGCAGAGAAAGACGCGTTTTCTTCTCTGCAACTTCGTCTTCTTCCTCAAGTTATGTGTTAGATTTCACTCCAAGCTCGAGATTCTAGATCCACTCTTCTTCTTCCACTCTCTCTAAATAACGATTGTATTGAATTAGAAGTTTCTTCTTCTACTGGTTTGAAGAATTCGAAATTCGAAAAAAATTCTGAAGATCTCGATCGTCTTATGTAGGTTGATTTCCTAAGAAGATTCGGTCGAAGTGAATGAAAACGAAGAGGTTTTGTACAACGATTTCGAGTTTCTTCCGTTTAAGTTTGAATCTACTGAGTTCTGCGGTTTTGAATTTGCTTTGTAATACAACATCAACGACGAAGCTGTTGATCCTGTTCATTTGAGTCTTTTTTATGTTACAATAACGATTACTTCTAAGATTGTACATTGATTCTGTAATTTTTCCCTTGATTGTTCTGTTTTTTCGCTTGATTTGGAATTTGTTTAACAGAACATTGATGGTGCTGCTGATAATATTGTGATCAATGGTGCTGATGTGAATGTTGCTGATAATGTTGTGATCAATGGTGCTGATGTGAGTGTTATTCTCTAGTAAAGGAGAACTCATGTCCTACATCATCTAGCTTCGTTACTTTGTTCTTCTTTTATTGCCTTCAATTGTATTGTATTCGTTGTCTGATTTGGCTTTGTTTGTTTTTTCTTAACTAACAGAACATTGATATCGTTGATGATGTTGTGATGCATGGTGCTGATAATTTTGTGATCGTTGCTGCTGAAAATCTTGAGGTATTGTACATCGATTTCGAGTTTCTTCCGTTTAACTTTGAATTTGCTTTGTAATAGAACATCAACGAAGCTTTTGATCCTGTTCATTTGAGGCTTGTTATATTACAATAACGATTACTTCTAAGATTATACATCGATTCTGTAATTTTTACCTTGATTGTTCTGTTTTTTTACTTAATTTGGAATTTTTTTAAACAGAACATTGATGACGCTGCTGATAATGCCCTGATCAATGGTGCTGCTGATAATGCCATGATCAATGGTGCTGCTGATAATGTTGTGATCAATGGTGATGATGTGAGTTTTCGTATCATCTATAACTTCATTAAGTTTATTTCTACTGAGTTTTAGAAGAAGCTGTGCGTTTTTTAAANTTTTTAAATTTGCTTTGTAATAGAACATCAACAAGGAGGCTCTTGATCCTGTTCATTTGAGTCTTGTTGTATTACAAGATCGATTACTGTTAGATTATATATCTATTCTATAATTTTACCTTGATTGTTCTGTTTTTTGCTTGCATCGTTTGATTGGATTTTTTTGTTGGACTACTTCTAGTTTTGTTCAAATTTAAACTCAATATCGTTGATGATGTTGTGAACAATGTTGCTGATAATCCCAAATGCTCATGTGGATGTTATTCTCGAGTAATGTAGTCAAGGAGAGCTCATCATGTCCTGCTTCATTACTTTGTTCTTCTTTTCTCGCTTCAATTGTATTCGTTGTCTCATCTGGATTTGTTTGTTTTTTTACTAACAGAACATTAACAACATTGATGATGCAAACATTGATTNCAATGTTGCTGATAATCCCAAATGCTCATGTGGATGTTATTCTCGAGTAATGTAGTCAAGAAGAGCTCATCATGTCCTGCTTCATTACTTTGTTCTTCTTTTCTCGCTTCAATTGTATTCGTTGTCTCATCTGGATTTGTTTGTTTTTTTACTAACAGAACATTAACATCATTGATGATGCAAACATTGATTCTTATTGTTTTAACTGATCGTTATTTTGATTGATTTTTTTTCTTAGCAGGATGACGTTGTTGAAGCCGATGAAACATTTATGCAATTTGTTATTAAAAGAGGCCTCGGTAAAAACACTAATGATTACAATTTTACTTTCGTTTTGTTTGTATGGGGACTATATCTTNATTTGATACAAAAAAAAACTCCTAAAACCTCATCTAATATGAGACAGAGGGAGTATTGTTTTAACTGATCGTTATTTTGATTGATTTTTTTTCTTAGCAGGACGACGTTGTTGAAGCCGATGAAACATTTATGCAATTTGTTATTAAAAGAGGCCTAGGTAAAAACACTAATGATTACAATTTTACTTTCGTTTTGTTTGTATGGGGACTATATCTTGAAACANAGGTACATACATTTTGGTTTCGCTTCGGTCACCATATATGGTTGGACCGGCCCTGTATATCTTGAAACTACTTTGGTTTGATAATTTGTTGAGCAGGCTTGATTGCAGTAGTATTTTTACTTGCAAGTTTAAAGAGAGTGGATATCGCATGGGCTAGGGCTACGCAAAGACTCAATCTCTTCCGTAGAAGGTAAGTAAGTGAATAGGAAATACTATATAGCTTGGGACCGAGATAGGAAAAACTGAAATAACTTTTGAGTCACTCTCTATATTACCGTAGATAAGAAACTGAAATAACCCACATGTGACATGACATGACGAATCATAAGTTTTTTCAAGAGACTCATATATCTTCTGAATATGAGCTAAATACGGTATTACTATATTATTATGCATATATAAAAACAAAATCTATTTAGTTAACAAACGACAAAGTCAATAGCAAAATATAACCTAGTATTTATCCAGAGAATCTGTAGAAATTTAAAATTCATTCAAAGGTCATCAAATTTCTATCAAGATTTACTATCCAACGCTTTTCAAAGTGGTAAAATTTTAACAATCACTAAAATAGTCTTAATTATCATTTTAACCTTCCCTTTATGGGGAACGACGAAATACCGTAGAGACAATTTGTTTCAAAATTATACTAATTTATATAAGTATTTGATTAAATAGTTTGACAAAAATAAATGGATGATCATAATTACGATGATGGGGATTAGGAAGAACAATGATCATAGTAAAATGAATGCATGGTAGTAATCTCTACTTAATAATTATAGTAAAATTGGAAATTCTTTTTAACTCTTTTTTCGTCTTTACAGTTTCGACCAATATTTATGTAACTTCATTTTCTTCATCATTAGTTCGTTTATGAAGTTCAATCTCGATTTGTGTCGTTATCTTTTACTTTCTTCAATCATTTCTTTAATTTGTCATATGTCTTACGTATTTGCAGTAGCATATGTGTGCTTAACTAATTTTCAGGCTTTCATATTCATGTCAAGATTTCAATATTGGAATGATAAAATTTACAAATAATGTAAGATAATTAAATAGAAAGCATGGTTCATGTATGTTCATATATTCTTCGTCATTCTTGAGGATTTAGATCACTGTGGAAAGTGGAAACATAATTCAGAATATATTAAATGATTTTTAGAAAATCATGTAATGACTAGATTGGTAAAATATTTTTGTAGTGTTCTTTAACATATTAGGCTCGTTTTGGAAAGGCAAATATCTTCTGAATTTTTGGTACATACCAAGAAACACTACAGAGGCAATCTTGTTTATTGTAAATTTTTACATAAGCATAAGAGGAAGGAATCTGATTGGATATGAGGCAACCCAATTATAAAATATATACGTTATACATAAAATGAATAAGACTTGTTCATCTTTGGTTTAGTCATCTCTGTAGACCAGAGTTGGGTACTCTGGACTCCACATGTTGTTTTCCACGTACTCCATCAGTTCCTCCTGCCAAACACACAAAGACCACATCAGCATAACTAGCTTTTTGGCTAGGCTCTGTTCGGTCTCTCGGGACATACTACTAACATATAACCTAAATTCCATTCTAATAAGATTAAAGCCGGTGGTCATGAGTTGGATTACCTCGCTAAGCTTTTGGAGCTCTCGAGCATCCATTTCCCTATATCCTCCAGCCAAATCTTCCTCAACCGCTTCCTTAATCACCGCAGCTGCTATTCTTTTTGTTATGTCTCGTATCCTGCAATTTTAGTTCCACACCATCTATCAAACCTTTTCCATCTTCTCTTACACTCAATACATTCATCTACTGTTGTTAGTTGTTACCTTGATATTGGAGGGAATATAATCCCCTTTAGCACTTCTTCCTCGCTCATATATGCTGCTAGGCTGCATTTGTTACAACAACAACGTCATTATCCAGCCTCTACATAACACATGGACTTGTTTGATATTATGGTTTGATATTATGGTCTCCTTGCGAATCTACATCAACTACTATATGACAAGTTGAACTACTGTGGGTGGTGGTTATGTTTGTGATTGGTAATATGCACAAACTCTTTAAAATTACTTGAATTTGATCCATAGTTATATATCATGTCACCCACTTCAGCTTATATGAAATTTGAAATCAGGAAGGGTAAATGCAATAGGTGAACAAGAGAGCTTACCACTCGGCTGCAGCCTGAAGCATCCCGTCAGAGACGATGGGGGTACCGGACAGAAGAATACCAAGTCCAATACTACATGAAAATTTACAGGATAAGAAAACTCGACATTTCATGACTGTAAATGCATCCAGACAAGAGTGTATGCAATTCTTTCTGACGGTAAACAAGTGAAACTAACCCTGGAAATAGGTACATGTTGTTTCCCTGATTGCAGTGTCCTACTTGACCATTCCCTGCCACAAGAAACAGGACTAATCAAACAAAAGCCTCTTGAGTAGTTAGGATATATCTAGTGCGGTCAATCTAAAACATAACTGAATATATATGAGCAGTTAGGATTTTCTTCTCATACATACCAAGTTCCACGTTCTTGAATGGGCTCCCACTTGCAAAAATGATATTGTCGCCCAGAATCGAAAATGCCTCTTGAGCGGTGCATTCAGCTGTAGTTTTAAGCACAAGTAACTACTACATCAATTCCGGAAAGCATCACTAGTAACTGTAAACCACATTTAAATGCAAACGAAGGGATATATTACCATTTTTGGTGGGGTTTGACATTGCAAAAATAGCTGGTCTTGTCGAGGTTGAACCTTTCATGGCTTCTAAAACCTTAAACACAAAATTTCAAAATATCGATTTCCATATGCTAGACTAATGCAAGCAAAAGGCAGCAAAGGATCTTAATGAGTTATGCGCTATGCTAGGTTCTGTTTGCTCGCTCATCTAACTATTCAAATCAGATAATGAAGATTGAAGACAATGGCCACTGAAGAAAATTATAACAACAAACCACAGCTTAATCACTGATCCTTTGCATAGCATTAGATCATACTTTTCCCGATTTGCTTAGGCTTTTGGCAATTTTCCTTACCTCTTTTGAGAAGAGCCCTCCAACTGCAGATAAACCAAGAAGCACATCGGGTTTAACCTCGCGAACCTAGAGACAGATGAAACAGAAAACCGGTACTTATTGATAGTATCACATAGGAAAATTAATGAGGGAGAAGTTAGTTCTATTAAACAATAAACTTGACCATAACTATAATTAAAAAGAAAACAGACCACATCGACAAGAGTTGATCCTTCTTTTAATCCATGACGCTCCATTTCTTTAACCTTCCTAGCAAACGGCAGAACCTCTTGGTCAATATCTTCTCGTCCTTCGGTGATAAGACCCTGATTAAATGCAACGAAAAGAGTTACCAACTTCAGGTCCTTAAGCTATTGCAACAAAACATACGTCAACAGATAATGATTGGCAAGTACAAAAAGGTAACTGGAAAAGGCTTTGTTTAGGGAAAAACATATTTTTAATTTTTGAGCTCCTTCCCTAAGCTGAAAACCATCTACACTAATAAAGAGTGAACTACCTTGGCATCAACCACCCAAAATTGACTCTGTGCACTATCAAACGCTGTTTCATTATTCCCCAACATCCGTGCCATTGTCTTCCTTGCGGCATTTAGAACACCCATTCCTGCACTGAAAAAATCAAAGATTTTAACAAGGACGCTCAGTCATCTGGTATAACTATTCTTAGCTACCTCATGATACCTTTAACAAAATGCAACAATTAAAATCACATAAACTAAGACTTCCAATTTCCATCTGTCAATACTCTTCAAATAACAGTCAAAACGAACAGATAAACAAAAGATCAAAGACCAATAAGAAAATTAAAAATACTAACAACACCATTTTCACCAACAAAAACCTCTGGGAAATTAGGAACAGGAAAGACAAAGAAAAATAGCAGCAGAGAGTGGCTTACCTTCCAGCGCCAGCCACAACAATCTTCATCTTTGGAAAATCAATCATCGGCCGCCCCTGTGCTCTAACTGCTCCAAGAAGACCAGCGATTGCAACCCCTGCTGTCCCCTAAGCCAAATCATGAAGATATTTTAGAATCAGTAATTAGAATTTTCAGTCCCTACCTATTTGACTGTTTAAGGCATCTGGCCATATGGAAAAGGATAACAATATAACTATTGGACGGTAAGATGATGGTTTGAATACAAGAAATATGATATTTTAAATATAGTAGCAGAGCGTCCCCACAAATGCCACGCAAAGTTAACTAATACATTGACCTAATATAAATACTACAAAAACAAATGTATTCACAAGAATCATTCTATTGTGGAAGGTTCATTACCTGGACATCATCATTAAACATACGGTAGATGTTTCTATATCTCTGCAACAATTTGAAAGCCCACTTGCTCTGGAAATCCTCAAACTGTGGATAGAGAAACATTAAAGGTTCATAAATAGATACATTTCACATACAATGAGGACTAAAATGCGTAATATACCTGCACAATAACGTGTGGCCACCGAGTAAACACTGCCTCCATAAATTCATCAATGATTTCTACATACTCCTCATTCTCTAAACGGTTTTGCTGCAGACCCAAGTCTGTCAACAAAAAAAGCCACAGTAAGAATGATAACATGGAAGCTAATAAGATATTCTAGTAGCACATGTCTCCGAACTATAGGAGATCCCTAAACGATCTAACAAAAAAATTAACATGCCGTGCAGCCTAGTAATTTAGCTTCAACAAACCTAAAGATATAATAATATAACAGATTCCTACACAATACTATAAACCTTTTGCATTTTTAATATATCTATATATGCATATTGATACATAAAGTAGTCTCAAATAACGGTTGGAGACCTCCTTATGTACAGTAAAAGATGAGATAATCGATATGCTTCACCGTAACTAAATGTTATGTTACATANTTTTTAATATATCTATATATGCATATTGATACATAAAGTAGTCTCAAATAACGGTTGGCGACCTCCTTATGTACAGTAAAAGATGAGATAATCGATATGCTTCACCGTAACTAAATGTTATATTACATATGGTCGAAAAGATAAACCCGTTATTAACCTATCATAGCCACCTTCTAATAATTGACTTTACAAAAGGTAAGAGGTGCAAATGAATCTTACACATGGGATCCTTGAGTAGTTTTTCATTGTTTGTTCCGACATCAATCATGACAGGCAGTACCTAAACCAGCATGGGCTCATATCACGTCAACATTGAGAAAAGTGGAGAGAATGAGGAAACTAATATAATAGAGGATGCTGCAAGTACCCGTTGAGGATTTATTCCAGCTGCGGCAACATATAAGTCAAGCTTCCCAACAGCAATTCCAATTCCATGAACACCTAGGTCTCCAAGACCCAAAATCCGGCTTCCATCGGTAACAACAATCATATCGACCTAAATGTGGAGTTTTAAAAACTAGCCGTCACTAAAAGATACAGCAGTATTTTGGTATACTAGAGATAATAAGTGAAAGGATAGTTTGGGTTGGATTAGTCAAGCAAACACAATTGGGATTTCTTGAATACATAGTCGGATATATTGAGTACCTGTTCAGCTGGCCAGTTGTAAACCATGGACATCATTTCACCACGATCTTCAGCACTAAAATACATTCCCCTTGGCCTCCTAAACAACCCACTATAGTTTTGGCAGACAAGACCAACTGTGGGAGTGTAAACTATTGGCGCATATTCCTCAATATTGGCAATCAAAACCTGCACCAAATTAATGGAAAGTTAAGGTAAATAGCCTCTAAACCACACAGTGTCAGAATATCTTATTTTATATAATTACTGTACGTTAAATATTTGAATATTAAATGTAACAATATATTTTTCAAATCAGTTTAATAGCTAATTAAGCGCACCTCATTTTAATTTAATTTACATACATATAAAAATACAGTTAATTTAACTAAATCTTATTATTAAATATATATTGAAAAAAAAAAAAAAATAGGATCTATTTAGTATTCAGGGATAAAACTTGTACTAGTTAATTCCAATATAATTAGCCTTGANAAATACAGTTAATTTAACTAAATCTTATTATTAAATATATATTGAAAAAAAAAAAAAATAGGATCTATTTAGTATTCAGGGATAAAACTTGTACTAGTTAATTCCAATATAATTAGCCTTGAAAACTTACAATAACAAAGATGTAATTTCTACAAAATTATTTATGTCTTGACAGAAACCGAAAAAGGGAGAAAATGACTTCACCTTGTAGTACATGGTTTCATTGCGGTCATGCAAACGATTAAGAATTCGCCACTTAGCAAGAGCATGGGGATCAGAAGGTCCATCCCTTGCTTGCTCCTCCAGTCTCTTGAGGTCAGTCACTGTTCAAGAATAACTGATTATGCCAAAAGAAGCACTAAGACAGACTCTTTTATGCTGAACAAGAAACTCCAGAAAGTAACTTACTGAAACGCTGAATTTGCTGGTCAGAATCCATGACACTGGGAGGAAGAAGTCCCCTAAGATCGAGACGGTCTCTCTCCGTCATGGTAAAAGCAGTTCCCTTGTTGAACCAAGGATCATGGAGTATATCAAGGCTACGCTTATGGACAATAGTGGGACGGTGGCCCTCGGTGGTGGTGAAAGATCTGGAGGATGAATAAAGTATCCTCCGATGAAGCATTCTACTGAGTGTAGAACCCAGCCGTAGTTTGTTCCCTATCCCCATGGCTACAAAAAAATCCCACCACAAAAACAATAATCACACACAGTGTTTCCAACTCTCACTATGGTTCTGTCTTTATCCTAAGCATTCCAGTTCACAAACCTAAGAACCAATAAGACTTGTAAAAAAGGGAATCACAATCAGCAATGTTTGGCTCTAGGATGCAAGCTACATTACATACTCATCAAGTGTTGCATATTACAAAGTTCATAATGATCCAAAATTGAGTAAAAAGTTGTGAACTTTACACCTAAAGAATCAATAAACTTAGCTCCTTAGGTGTAATTCAACTAATAACCAGCAAGAACTATCAGAAAGCTACTAAACCCAATCAAATTGAATCTGGGAAACGAAATTTGGATAGAGATAAAAATCTAAACTTGAAAGTAGAAAAAAGGTTTCAGAACCCAGATCCGAGAAGAACCGACAAAGGAATTAAAAAAAACAGGGATCTGTTTTGTCTATTGGGAATTCAGCCGGAGCTTGAGGAGAGAAGAGAAAGAGATACCTTCTGAGAGTGAGAGACGATCGGAGAACAGAGAAGCGAATAATTTGGAATTTTAATTTAATTATTATTGGGAAGACCAAAGTGTTAATAAAGATTTGCTTTTTTTCTTTTCTTTGGACAGCTTATTAATATTCCCATTTCCATGCATCTTTTTATTGGTCAACATTTATTTCATTTGATTTTTCTTTCCTTTTTTAAAACCGTATAAATTAAATCCACCGACCAATTCTTAGCACAGTGATTACCAATAATGCAAATTTGCTGAAATATTGAAAAAAAAACAAAAAAAATCCAAAGTGGTCCTTGTACCAAAATGCAAATAATAACACAAATTAACAAGCTCTTCTCTATGGTTTTGAACTTGGAAATCATTTTTTTTTTTTTTTATGGAAAATGAGAGATTCAAGCTTGTTAAGAAATTTGAATGAAACTAATTAATCAACATATACTCGTATTGTATTTAAGTTTATGTATTCATAATTTTCATATACATGCTTTTAGTTACTACATGATAAAGGAAAAGGAGAAAGTTCATATTGAGTCTCTAATAATAGACACTCTCCATTGTTTTTCTTAATCCGTGTGCTATATGGTGTACGGTTTGTTTGATGCGCATTGATACCTTTTCAATCTGAAAAAAATTCCCCAAAGAGTTCATATTGCAGAATCATGTTGTTTGGTCTAGGTCGGTATATTCCCTCAGTTCAAGAGTCCAAACCACCATAACATGTAAATCATGTTCCTTCACTTCATCTCCTTAATTTTGTAAACCGACATTTAATTTAACGAATTAAAAGATGATGAGTTAACCATCCCTCTAACCTCTTGCAGCTTCAACACACATGAGGATGAGATAAGTAAACATCAAAAGCGAGCTTGTAGTTATGAAGCTCCGAGTTCAAGTCCTTATATTATCATCTGCTTTAATCTAGTTCTCTCATTCAGTTAAGTTGATATGGTTTAAAATGTCATTTCACTAATATTTAATATTGCCAATCAAATATATACCTTTGTTTCTGTTGGTTGACACATTAGAGGCTTTCTAGCCTCGGGCTCGGATCTCTGTTATTGATAGAAAATGTCTCATGAGTCATGATCTAGGGGGATACATCATACACCTAACTTCTCTTAAAAGTAACGTAATAACTTTTGTTTATTTTGCATCCAGAATATATATTTTGGAACATATTACATGGGTACATAATTGATCTATGGACCAAAGATCTGAGGTTTACTTAAAATAAATTATGTGTGGTCTATTTGATGTGTAGCATATAACTACTTGTACTCGTTTACAACAATTTGGTAGCTTTGTCTAGGCCACAAAGACCAAATTAAGAGCCATAACACTAATCTTTTGAAACTTTTTACATAATTTTTCTTGTGAGTTACTAAAACTTAATGAGTGAACTTAGGTATAGTAAGTAAGAAAATCTGTAGAAAACTATAAATTATGATGAAAATCTCAATTAAAACATCTCGAATTTGTAATACATTTAGAATGCCAAAAATAACAAAGAAAAGTCCAAATGTTCTTTGCNCCCCATTTAAAAAAAAAAAAAACTTAAAAAAAAAAAAAAAAAAAAAAAAATATAGTGATATATATAAAAGCAAAGTGTGGCTGGCGATATATACAAGGTTACAAAATCAACAAAATAGCTATGGAAAAAGGAAAGAACATGGCAAGGGAGGAGGAGGAACCGCTTAGTCCGGTGTCACGGCTGCTCAGTTCGCCTGAAATGTGCGCCGTCATTTTGATAACCTTTGGGTTTAAAATGAGATGCAACACATCTGCCATTATTGCTGGCATCATGAACTCATTGGCAAAGTTCCCTCGCTTCTCTTGTAAACTGGTAAAATTTATATCTACACGTCCATCTTGTTACATGCAAAGATTATAAACGGATTCATATAGTATTGTTTATGTTCTCTAATTTAACTAAAAAAAAGTACAATGATTTTAAATTTTTTAAAATAAATTCATTGTCTGAAGATCATTTGTCACAGTTGGTAACAAATCTTATGTCGATATGTAATTTCTTTTTTGATCATAAATTAATATTTCAGGACATGGATAGTAAGAAGAAAGGAGGACCAGTTTGGGTCCCCGTTAACATTCGAGTAGAAGATCATGTTATTGTTCCGGATCTTGATCATCACAACATTGGAAATCCTGATGAATTCGTAGAAGAGTATTGTTCGAGACTTGCCAATACACCAATGGACATGTCGATATATACCTCCCTGGGAAATTCATATGTTGAGCATAAGGACATCAAATGCAGAATCTGTGGGTATAATGAAACTACACCATTCTTTGGGCGATGGAATATCTCTTTTGTCACTTCTACTCGCTTGTTCACGGAAAACATCAGACCCTGACGCTCTTCCTACTACCGCCGCCACAACAAAACAAAACATTGAAACCATTTCTACCCATAAGGATTGGTGGTTTATAGTTAATGGACTTTGGTATATGACAAGATACATCTTTATTAATCTTGTTGAAATGTTTAAGTTTATGCTTACACTATGTTTCTTGCGGGACACCAAAAATCCTCTTTCAAGTGAATCTATGGATGGCATGCAACCTAGGAAAGTTATTCATCGGATAATAAGCCTTGATGATGTCAAGTTGGTGAAGAACACTATGCAAATGGTATGTATACTATTTCATAGTATTGTCGTCATTTTCTTCATTCAGATTCTTAGTTCGAGTTTTTTTACACTAGTGATTTTATAAATTTTTTGTAGAAGGTCAATGATGTTCTTCTTGGAATAACACAAGCAGGTCTCTCAAGATATTTGAGTAGAAAATTTGGTATATTTAAGTTCATTCTCTTTTTCTTTTTATTATTATTATTATTATTATTATTATTATTATTATTATTATTATTATTATTA
>OVAF01001535.1:0-21160 GCA_900406245.1 Odontarrhena argentea | reverse complement strand
AACAACCATATTAGAGACATACAATGAGTCTGATTTCAGGACACCTTTCCTTCAGCATATTGTATAATCTTCTAATACATGTTTTCTCGAGAAACTAACACCAAAATCCAAAATAAAACGATAATCATCAA
The DNA here is from genome assembly GCA_900406245.1 of Odontarrhena argentea. Classification (NCBI taxonomy): domain Eukaryota; kingdom Viridiplantae; phylum Streptophyta; class Magnoliopsida; order Brassicales; family Brassicaceae; genus Odontarrhena; species Odontarrhena argentea. Next base: position 21,029 of record OVAF01001535.1, on the reverse strand, counting down.
AAATCCGTTGGATTTTAAACTACTCAGTCGAATTCCATCGATACGAATGTTTGTTACTAATTGATTGACCAATTAAAACATATACGTAGAAAACTCCCTAGTTTAATGGTCAATAGTTTAGGACACCGCAGAAAACCATACATTACATTTTGGATCCGAATGGAATTCCACTGGATCCCCCGGTAGAACACAATCTCTTCTTCATTTTCCTCATTCTTACTTATCTCTCTAGACTCACACCGTTTTCTCTCTTCCTTTCTCTTCCTTTTCCATGCGTTCTGGTTATATAATCATATATTGTGGGAAGACACCCACCGTAGTATTCCCAATGTAGATGGTTTTAGAAGTTTCTATTCATGGAAATATGATTGAATGAATGATTTATACATATACAAGCAAAATTATGTGAAGTTCGAAAGACAAAAGAAAGAATCTATGTTATACATCGTTGTACCATGATTCCCACTTCATATATATTTTAAAAATTAAAGAAGCGAAAACCTTTTTCCCATTTTGAGTTTCCAAATGTCGTTGATAATCTAAGAGTATCAAAGCTAAGACCCTCTCAGTCAACACGAAGGTTGTATTTCCTAGGATCTTTCACTTCAATCTGCCAATGCCTATCAGGCAGACTATTGTTCTCCGCAATTTTTCTCCACTTCTCAATCCTCTCCTCCATCGCCTTATTCAAACTACAATAACCCTTCAACTGCTCTGACATGTTTTCATATACTTTCCACCATTTTTCGTGCACCGAGTCGCTCGCAAACACGCGCCGTGCACTCATGTCCCAGTTACAATCATAGTCTCTATAGCATACCCATGGCTTTAATCCCAAGTAATGCACACCTTCTAGATTCTCCGGGAGATCGTGTGTTCCATTTCTTTTTTCGTCGAAGAACTTCATTGTGTTGACTCGTTTCGGTAACCTGTGCCACCACACAAAGACCTCATTGAGAAATCCTTGGTCTCCTCCGTTGTATGACTCAATCTTGAACGAGTTCTCCATTAGATCTTTAAATAGACATTGCGAGGGCTCAAGAACCTGATACAAAAATACATAAATTAGTAATTTCTTAACTGATTTATGTGTTTAGCCAAAAACTAAAGGGAGGAAAGTAAAAAAGAAAGTAGTAGCAAACCGGAAATTGATTTTTTACAAACATCTAAAAAACATATGTTATCTATATATTATTTGGTTGCGTTACCATGATTCCGGAGTTGAATAAGACTTGGTCATTGCCTGCAGCTGAGAGTTGCGGATAGAAGAAGAGATGATCAATATTCTTGAGGATGATGAAATCTGCGTCTATGAAGACAAGTTTATCGTAGTCAGCTACTTGCCACACGCGCAATTTGCTGTAATTCCACTCATTGTAAGAGTCTTTCTTCGAGAAAGGGCTACGGATTCTCTCAATTAGCCGAAGATTCCAGCCTGCAGAGCTGAGACCGAGAAGGGACCTATTGGTTATGGACTGATCATGGAGGAGAATCAGGTCCTTATTCGATCCTGCTTGTCTTATGCTTTGTGCTAAAGCTATGGCCCCACAAACATAGGCCTCTGATGAGTGTAGTACTGTCACGTAGGCGACCCGGGGCTTACTGGTCCACTCGGATGGAAGATCGCCTTCATTTTTTGGTCTCCAGGGTTCTTGGCCTGTAAATGGTAAGATTTTTAAAATAACAAGTTAGATGACGAGTAGGGAAAGAGAAGAAGTTTTTGTGAACAAGTAGGGTTTGTGGTTGTTGAAGATCAGCTTTCTGATCCCCCACCTAGTTTGTGGTAAACATGTTCTGGCTAATAATAATATAAAATCTTTAAGTTTTAATCCTCAATTTTATATAGCCGTAGGATTACATATAACGAATGAATAGCTACCTTTAATTACCAGTTTTTATCTAGTTGGAGTTATATATGAGTTACATCATATCGTTAGATTATATAATATAAAAAACAATGTTAAGATTATACGTCACAAAACTATATGTCAAAATTCATGAACTGCAAAGTGTGCGGCACGATCTAATCAAACCAACCAGTACCGAAATACACATTAATATGTAAGATAGGGAAAAAGTGAGAATTACCAAGCAAAGGAAATGGAGAAGCTAGGCCACATGAACCAAAAGGCATGAGAAGCTTCTGCTTCAACCTGGAGATATTAGGCTTATACACCCAATAATCCTCCACGCGCCTCACGCGCTCATCACACCTGAAGATCTCGTGCATTGGGCCACATGACCCGATGAACACCACGTACACCATCGGAACAACCTTCCTGAACCCACTCTCCACAGCTAGATTCGCGGCCGCCAAGTTCACCTGGAGCCTGAAAACATCCCTTAACCCTTTATTCTCCGACCATCCCTCGCACGGGACTCTGGCAACGATCACGTCCACGTCAGCTTCTGAACCCTCAACGTTAGGTAGAGGTATCTCCGGACAGCTAGAAGCTTCCTCGTCGATCCACTCCGGGAAAAGACTCTGCCAAGTCAAATTTTCCGGGAGTGGATCGAGCGACACATGGACGTTCTCCGAAATCAACGGCCCGCGAGCCTCGTAGCTCTCACGCTCTTGCTCTGGGACGTTGAGGTAGCCAACTCTGATGTTTCCTTCGGGTAGATAGTCACGGACGAGCCTAAGCCATGTCGGGTTGCTGTTGACTTGCGGCGAGGGAAGATCAATCCGTAAAGTGGACGTGGTTTGTTTCAAGACCAAAACGGGTTTAAAGGCCAAGATCAGACCCAATATTGACAATGAGATGAGTATTAGGTAGACAACAAAGATGTTGCCTTTAGAATTCTGAGTTTTTGACCCCATTTTCGGATCTCTCTCTCCTCTTACGATTCTATGCACGCATCCTCCTTTTGTATACATGCACTCATATCATTTGCATGGACGCACGTTGCTCTCCAAAGTCAATTCCTAACCTCTCTCTTGTTTGGTTGGTCTGCTTATGTGAACCCCCACGCCTATACTTGGTAATGCATTTATAAAAATCTTAGAATATTGGCAACATATATTATATTAATTACTTCCTAAACATTCAACAACACTTTCTAGTTTTTCATTAATTTATTTCTTTACCAGACAAAATAAAGACAATGTATCATTAATTATTTTACTGACCAACTTTTTTTTTTTAATCCATAATGAAGTTTGTGTTTATAACCGTTACAATAGGCGCTTCCGCTTGAACCATCTTTGAAAGAGTGATTATGGATGTGTAAATCCTCAACCAAAGTCTTGTTAAATGTGGGAGTTTTTTTTAGGCTGATAAATCTCAAAGTATGTATGAAAAATATGTTAGATCGTAACCTTGAAAAACAAAATGATAGTAAGATGATTTATGTCGATCCGAATGAAAAATTAAAGTGAGTAAAGTGGAATTACCTACCTCGAAACTAAATATATTCAGGACTTGAAAGCTATGAATTTGTTAGATTTATATGAGTTCACACTCACCAACAAGAGAAGAACAATCAGAATGATTGTAGGGTTAATTATGTGTTTGCCACAACATATGGGAGACATTACATGGATTGTCGTTTTACTCTAAAACTTTTAAAAATGTCACTTTGTCAAAAGAGAGAGAGGGTGCAATAGACAAATTTACCCTCCTCTCTAATCCTCTTCAAACTCTTTATTTTTATACTTTTCCATCTGTTCTCAACGTTATTCGTCTCGAAATAACTTCTTAACAGAGACATATCAATTGGTGTGAAAAAGACAAGTATAGAATTAAAATAACGTTTTTTTTGTTGTAGTGAGCAATGTTAGATTTCGAGTTGGGTTGAAATTTTCTTTCCAAGATCCATAAGAGTCCCGAAAACACTCATCCAGTTATTGGTGGTCTTACAAGACTTTTCATAAAGTGCTGTTATAAATTCATATATCGAGCCATCGTCAAGGAGTTTAAGTCTAAAGCAAATGGGCTTTATTCTCTGAAGAAACAAAGAATGAAATAAGAAAGCAATAAGTGTCAAGCAAAAGTTGAAACGAGGGATGTAAATCGTACCATTAGGTGAACCCCTTATCGAGGATGGACTGGAGATCGAAGAGCGGTTAAGACCCGCTCGATGGTGAAATCACTCCAGTTTCCCATCCAAAGGGCCATCCTGCCAATGAGGCCTTGAAGTGGTCATCCAGTCCTGAAAGGGGTTGAAAATCAACTAAAACAAAAAGGCAAGAAGTGGACGTCGGTAATTAGACACTGGAAAAAATAAAAAAAGAAGAAAGTTAGAATACAATATATAACACATACCCAAAATCATGGTTCATGATATCGTGAAGAATTTGTCGCTTTCCAAGAGACATGCTGTTAAGCTTGAATAATAATAGTAAAATTCAACCACTCGTGTTCCGCTTTACAAAATTTAGAAAAGAGATGATGGTTGGCAAATGGAACAATGTCCTCCACACCGCGTAGAACTTTCATTAGAGTAACTGACTTCAAACAAAGAAAATCTCGAGGGTAGAACGAGGAACCATAGTCATAAGACATGGTGAGAGAACAAATTAAATATATCAGGAGATTACCGGAAAGATTCGATAAACAAAGACCATAATGGTTCACGAACTTTGCTAATTTCTTTGGTAAGGCGTCAAGCACAACAATACCCATAGAGAATTGCATCCCCGTATTATTCATGCACGAAGTACTTTTAGTTCAACGGTAATTTACATCGTTGGAGAAGACTCTTAAGAGATCTTTTATAACAAAATTTTAATGCCCACTAGTTGAACCACCGAGGGAGACGGATTTGAGAAGACATCTTGGAACGGGAGATGGAGAAATACACATTAGTTTTAAGAAAAAAGAGTGAAAGGGTGCATAATATTTGGGAAGCAAGGATAGAGTGAATCACCTAAAAAAGGAAACCGTTCATTTAAACATAAAATTCTACACTAGTTATGGGGCCAGAGTTCTTTAATTTTGCACATCATGAGTCTTCTTATTCACCATGTCAGATTGTTTTAACTCTTCTTGGTTTTCACTAGGGGTGGACATTTGGGTACCCAATCGAATATCGGGTTGGTTAGTTTGAGTATTGGGTATTCAAGTTTACGAATATACTATCCATTCGGGGTTTCTAAAAATTTGGGTCGGTTCGGTCGGGTTCGGGTTTTCAATTGAAAACAAAAAAAAAACTTCGAAAAATCCCAAAAAAACCAAATACACAAAAAGTGTAGTAAACGTTTTTTTTTCCAAAATTCCACTTAAATGCTAAAACTATTCATATATTTACAACCTAAAATCATTTATATATATCATAAAAAATAGGTTAAAAACACCAGATTTAGTCATAATAATCAAATTAAAGGAAAAAAATAAAATAAAAAACTATAAAAGTTGTCTATACTTATGAATATACCCGATTTTAAATCTATATTTCTTTAGATCAGTTTATATTTCAGGTAATTCAGGTACCCTTTCGGTTTTTGGATCGGTATGGATTCGAATTCAGTTTTACGGTTTTAGAAATTTAGAACCCATTTAAGTATCTTAAAAATTCGGATTGAATTTGGTTCAGATAATTTCCGGTCGGACTCGGTTTTTTGGCCCGGGCCTAGTTCGCACTTATGCATAATGATTTTAACGATTTTGACGTTTTGTATACAACATCATCAATTATAAATCTTTGAACATAAAATCCTTGCGTCCACACCATTTCAAAATTAATATAAGATGTTGATAAAAAAAAAAAAAAAAAAAAAAAAAAAAAAAAAAAAAAAAAAACAAAAGCTATTTCATAGTTTAGAAAAAAATTTAAAATATTCAATAAAGTATCTTTACTTGTATGCTAATTCACCCAAATAAGAATTACCATAGTGTCCAACGATTTTAGCTGATTATATATGACTTATTACTTCTTTTTCGATACAAAACATCTGGTAATGTGGTTGGGAATGTGCTCAATTAGCGAGACCAAACCCATTGGATATGATATACAATAAAACAACAACCGAAAACATATTAAATATTATGAACAAATAAAGTATAGGTTGCTATGTGAAAGGATATATAAATTTTGGGCAATGCTCTGCGGTAAGAATGGTTTTGCTGGGTGAGTAATGTGTACTGTAGGTTTTTCTAAGAGACCGTAGGAAAACTGTGGCCGGGAAGACTGGGTGGATCACGGCTGATCAGATTGGCCCATAGATTCACAATAGGCACCAAGTAGTGCTCTCCCTTCCACTCCACCAGCCTAATTCCTGCATTACAGACCGAGAAAACTTTAAACCAAAGCCTTCATAATTTCCGATCATAAACAATGTATCTTTTAGGTCTAGATGATCTTTTTTAAATGCAACTACTGGAATAAGCGTACCTGGTACTGTATCGGTACTCATGCCAGAGATGTAACAGGTAGGTGATGTAGCTGAGGTGATGCAGGTGTGAAGCTCAAACGCGTCAACTTTATCTATACACTTGATTGATCCTAGAAGTTGTTCAACAGAATAGTCACGGTCAAGTCCTTCACAGCTGAAATTATTCAGCATGGCTTCTTCTAATCCAGAGCTCAACCACAACTTTACACACTCATCCAGAACGGGCAACACATTGGATGACGTCGGAGCTAATAAAATCCATGGTTTATATAATCTGGTTGCCGCTTCCAGAATTTTGACTACTCTGTATATTTCTCCCACTGACAGAGCATAGGTCTTCCCTGGTTACACAGAATACGAATACGTCAAGGTTGATAACGGTCGCAATGCAAGAGACTTATGAACTATTGGTTGGTACCTTGAGGTTTAGATAGGATTTCATCTTGAACATTATTTTTAATCACCTGCTTCCAAATGTATGCAGCATGTCGCAGTTCTTGAGCACAGGCTGAAGCAATTACAAACCAAGTTGAAGCATATTTCGTCTGTTGCTCTGGTGAACCCAAGTTTAGGATCTTCAGGGTCAACGTGGCGTGTTTGAGAAGTTCAATTGCTAATTTCCAGTCCTTCTCTACCTATAAAAACATGTTATTTGTTTCTTCAGTGTAAATATTATCATGTTAAAAGCATTAACTCTATAACAATGGGTACTCAAGAAGGTCTGACTACTTAACTGATAACAATCTCTCTGATAGGAGATCTTCTGAATCAAGAGCTCGAAACTTTGGCTCCTGGAGAGCTCTACAAAGCTCAGTAATGCCAGAGGATCTAGGTTGGAGATTTTCTAGGCTGACTTCACTGATCAAAACATCATTGTTAAGCCAGTTTTGCATATCCTAAAGGAGTAACAAAAAATTAGTAAAGGGAATTACGCAGCCCATTGCGTGACAACATCTAATTCAGTTTTAGATGACATGTGCATTGCAAATTCATAAGCTATCTGTCAAGAATCTACTAGTAGGTTTCTTTTTATTTAGTATTCCACAGATGATTTAACACGCTTAGAAGCATTCCCATGATACACCTAAGAAAAACTATAGGAGAAAAGCTAATATACCTACCTGGATTTCATCATCGACGTTTTGAACTTCAGCAACTTCACCAGAATCAGCAGCCAAGTTACGAGCTACCTTCAATACCCAAAATTTCAAATGATGTAAAGCACATTAAAAGATGAGACCTACAGAGAAAATGCTATACAGGAAAAAGTTCCAACACAAAAAGTCTGCTTACCTCTAAAGTCTCAAGATGGCTTAGGGAAATATAGTATAGTTCAGTCTTCAACTTTTGAAAGACATCTTGGTAATCGTTAGGCGCAATGGTAGTTACCGGGTTTTCATGAAATTCACCAAAACCATCTGGAGCAAAGAACTGATTCCCAACTTCACCACCCACAGAGCCGTGTTCAGATTCCCACGAACCTCCTTTCCTCAATATGGAATCTCTCACAGGCTGTGTTGGACCTTGAAACTCCCAGGAATCATTGTCAAAGTCATCAACACTCTTGGCAACATCAGAATTTTGCAGGTCCAGAGAAGGACCTTGAAACTCCCAAGAACTATCAACATCATCTCCATATTTTGGCATGCTCAAATCTTTTGTGGTAGTTATGGGGCCCTGAAACTCCCACGAATCTTCCTCACTGTTTACTAAGTTAGAATCAGTTGCAGCCTTAACAGAGTCAAATCCATATCCCTTAGACTTTTCTGAGAGATCTACAGTATTCTTCTCCTCCACCTGACTGTATAAACTTGATATTAAGTCATTGATTGACACAGTCGGACTTAGAGCCTTAGTTTTCTCTTTTACTGGAAAATCAAAGTCTGAAACAAGATTATCGTTATGAACCAAAGTACCAGAGCCTTCCAGTTGCTCATCCTCAAAAAATGACAATGGCAAGACCCCCTTGGGTTTGTTTACCTGAACTTCTTTTTCCTGCGTGCAGGTACGTACAAAATCAAGAACATCAAAAGGCACTTCTATTAAGCTAAACAATGCGGAGTATATATAGGTATAACTTTGGATAACCACACAAGAAAAGAAAATTTATATATTTTCAGCAGTTTTGAACATAGATACTAATGCTTTCAGTAAGGTCTTATAACGAAACCAAAAGCAGGTTGATCAAACTTACAGAATTTTTATCAAACTTAGTTACTACGATACAAACAGATGAATAGCATAACAGAATAACCGATCAATCAAAGTACATTTAGTTGTACTGGTATGAGGGACGAACCAAGATCAAAGTAGTTATACAATCAAAAGTCAATTCTATTACTTTCGAAGCCAGGAAAAATTATCTGTGAAGTCAAATCACGTATTACATCCAAATTCTAATCTGATCCCTATGTGGATGGTAAGAGACATTACCTCTTTATGTTTTCCATTTTCGGAAGATGGCTGAGTAAAAGCCCATGAAGTTCCTCCAGAATTCACATTTCCATTGGTTGTAAACAAAGTCGTGCCATTTTCTAATTTTTGTGGCTTGTTCCCAAAGTTTGGTTGAAAAGAGGTGGTTGTATCAGTTTCGGAAACGTGTTCAAAATCAAATCCAAACCCCCAGCCGTTAGATTCCTGTTAACACGCAGCAAGTAAAGCTATAAGCATCTGCCAATGCAAGGATAGTTTTTCTACAAAATGAAGGCCGTACCTTGTTTGCTAAATCCTTGTTAGACTCTCTCGCTTCAGCAACCTTAAACTCCCATCCCCCATTGACCCAAGGGTCATCGTCCCCATTATCCTCGTCCGATATGATTGTCTCTATTTCACCATTATCAAAATTTGGCCCCGTTCCATTTGCTGTATTCTGAATTCCAACAGATTCACATTTAGCACATTAGAATAGATTGAGCTTCATCTTCCTGAAAAGAGGCATTTCAACTTACTTTACAGCCTCCGTCTGCCGAAGGTAACATAGACTGGGCGGTCTTGAATTCCCAGCCATCATCATTTTCATTGGTAAAGCTCAGATCTGAATTCACCACATTGCTTGCCCTTTCTGTATCGAAATTCAATGGATTCCACTTCAAAGTCTCCAAGCTCACAGCTGAATGATTGCCATTAATTTCTGGTAAACTGATTTCCTTCTCTCTGTATAGATTTGCGATGCTTCCTAGAGTGGGATTCGTATTCTTCACAGATCCGGTGGCATTATTGAGTTTAGTGGAGAAGGAATCGAATGAGAAATCAAAGGAACCTGATTGATCGCCTTGTTCATCTTCCTCTTCTCCGAACACAGACAGTGGCACTGGACCCCGAGAAGCTGACCCGATCCGATTTGGATTGGGAGAAAGAGAGTCGATTCGGGGAGAGGAGTCCACAAACTCTCCCCAATCATCATCCTCTGCACTCTTTCCGGTGGCCGAAGGGGTGGAGAAGAGATCGAGGCCGTTCATTCGACGGTTGGATTCGATGCGAGAATCAACCTTGCGTTTAGTCTGGTGTGCGCAGGATAGCTTACCCCGCGCACTTGAATCTTGTAACATTCAGTGGTGTCATTCAAAACCTCCTGAAATGCCTACTTTCATATTTCTTAGTCTCCCTCTTTTCACCTCAGATCTACGATGGTCATTCGGTTGTTTTGGTTCGGTTCTGTATTTTGCTATTTAGATTTTTTTTTTATTAATATTTTATCTGAAAAAAAAAAAAAAATGTTCATTTGGGATGATGTAAATTTCGGTAAAACCAAGATTTAATAATTCGTTAGACGTTAATCGGGCCGTTTGACTTATGTTGAATTTCAGTGAGCATATACTCACAAACAAGAGAAGATTCAATAAAAAACGGATTAAATCAACATAAATGCTCAATAGAGCAGATTTGGACAATGTAGAGAAAAGAGGAGATAAAATGTGTGAAAAGGGTTTGATTCAACTCAAATCGAACTCAGACCTTGTTAACTCTTTAATCTACATGTTTACACTGATTTTAGAGATAGGGAATGAAGAACAAAAATCATGATGCAAGAGAAACGTTTTATTAATTTCAGATTGCTTAAAATGTTACAAATGAGCCATTACAAGCTTATATAGAGAAAGAGATAAGAGAAGAGCCTATTCTGATAAGGTTACAGCTCACATATTGCTGTACAAATGAACTTAGACGTTTTTCCTTTGGTGGTCTAACATAAAGCAGTCAAGAGAAGGTACAAAGCTGCTTTTTGACCGTTTGTACCAATACTCCTCTTTATCCATCCATTGGCTATTTGATTGCATTCAAACTTTCCCTCCACATTTTATTTCAACATAAAACGTGGGTAACAAGTGTTTGAACTTCATATCAAATTATGATCGAGTCACAAACACTCTTCTTGTTCAATACTCCCCCTCAAGTTCATACGAATGGAATGGAGTATGAACTTGAACGATCACAAGGAGGAGGCCTCATTAAAACCTTGAATGGGAAAACCCATTGGGACAAAACCCATCCAAGGAAAAAGAGTGCCAACACTCTCAAGTTTCTAGGGTGGTTTGAAACAAGTAAGACTTGGAGTCTTTTGCCTCTTAGGCCATTTTCCTCCATTTAAACCCGTGAGCTTCATCACTTGCTTGATGCATTGGACTTGCTCATTCTGATCTTGAGCTTCACCTTGGTCTTCCCTCGGCTTTGCTCATCTTCATTCGCTTTCTCTCTAATTCTCCCCCGAGAAACAAAGTGTAAGCTTGGACTTGGCAAAGTATTTTGCCTCTTGGAGCCACTCGGACATGCCACTTCCCATGTTGAATTCATTGTGCTTCTTCTTGGTCTTGATATCACACGGACCACCCCTTGTTTCCCTTGTCTAAAACCGTGATCAAGAGCTTTAAACTTGAGACATTCCAGAGAACTTGCCGTGATCTTCTACTCCAAGCTTTCACCATCAAAGAACCTTTGAGAATACCCGAGCTTCCTTGAGCAAATTCAACAAAATACTCGAACTAGAGAGTAACTTTTCTTCTTCTTGGGGCGTTTTGAAACCTTTAGAGCTTTAATGATTCTCCTTAGCCCCTTAGCTCCCCCGCATTACCAAGACCATAAACCAACTTCAACCTCTTCGGATGAGTCTCTTCATGCTACAACCGTGAGCCAATGTGCTTTACACACATACTTTGGACGATTGAAACCAACTTTGGACCTATCGATTAACAAAAAAAATTAGAGATTAAACGGGGATTAATGGGAGATTAGTTTTAGATTTTTATTTTTAAATTTATATATAAAATTTTAATTAAACATATAATGATCTTAAGTAAAACTTATTATTAACTAAAATGTAAAGATATATACAATTTCACAAAATTTCTATATATAAGCAAGATCTATTAATTAAAATACTCAATTTATTTATCTAAATATTAGGGTTTAGTGAGCAATTAATCTGTTTAGTGATTATGTTAACCGATTTGGTTTATTCCTGGTGAAGTGACTCTGTCCAACACTTTTTCGGGCGAGGAATCGGCTCCACGGTCGACTTTTAGAACAAAGAATTTTTTATAATTTTTTTTTAAAAAATAAATAATTTCTTTTTAAGAAAAAACTCAAAATTAATCGGAATTAATCAGGATTAATTGAACTAGGCGGATAATTAATCGGTTAAACGATTAATGAACCGATTATGCATAATTCGGGGCGGATTACTGCCGGCGGGTGCCCAGACGACCGATTAATCGGTTAGACGCCCGATTTTTAGAACAAGGGGTAAAACCAATGGTGTCGATTGGTAAGGGCTATATGAACTGTGAGTTGTAGGCTTTTCTTTGTTGTCTTTGGTTCTAGAAATTTTGGATGTAGAAATTTTTGTTGTAGAAACTTTGATTTTTCATTAAAAAAAATAAATAAGGGGTATATTTATTGGAAATTGGCAAAAATATACCAATTTGAATGAAATTCAAAAAATAACCAATTTAATCTTATGGTTAGAATGTAGGAATTTGTTCAGATCTAACCCCTTAGACTAACAATTCCTAATCCCTAAGGATCTCTGTAAATGAATCTAGGTTCCCAGATCTCGAGTTACCTGGTGATTGATGGCAGCGGAAGGATCAGGTATTCGAGAATGGGAGTGCCTCAAATGCTGCACCTCTACAGGAGTCCACACGCACACGAAGCTGGAACCTAGTATGCTAGTGCCTTGGAACTGAGTTTCTCCAGGGGCTAGGGTTCTGTAAGTTTCTGGTAAACTGTATTACGTAAAACTTGACCTATATATCATATATAGGGGGTTTACCGAAACCCTAAAAGCCCAACAACTAATCGGCCTGTTTAACTGATTTAATCAGGCCCGATCATTTTGGAGTTTATATCGATCGACACAAGCGTTGTGTCGATCGACACCTCTCTTAGCTAGTGTCGATCGACACTTCATTCTGTGTCGATCGACACCTAGTTTAAACACGTGTAACATTTACATGCACATTCCCAATGACGTTATCCAGTTCGCTTAGGTGTGTTACCCTATAGGATCATGTTAGACTGGCAATGAGTTCATAACTCATAAATCATAAGCGGCTCCTAGCAAAGCATTATGACTACCCAGTTTCACATGACTGTCTTGTCTCGACTTCACAACCATGTCTGAGTTAATACAGTGTGATCTCCAGGACATTCCCTTCAATCTCCCACTTGTACTGGAATCAACTTATTCATATAATCCTTTTGTCTCTATATCTCAATTCAGCATAAGGCAAGAGCTTGTGTCATCCTTATAAAGCTAAATCTGTGTTATCGAACTCTGATTTATACTGATCGATACAAACAACTGACTTTCAGCTTGTTTGAGCCACGCATTTTATCAGTACCAAATCTTCGATAGGCCCAGAGATATTTATCTCCTGTTACATAGGAGGGACAAATTCCATCTTGTTCCATCCACTGTCTTTCAACACACTTCATGATATACCCAATCAATGCCTTTTTAATCACCTGTTACGGCTGACGTTTGGCAGAGTCAAAGCATACCAATTCATATGTTGAAAACATGATGAACTCAGGTCTAAGGACTATACTCTATAGTTGTAATGAGAAACTCATATGACACTAATATAACATACTTGTTGAGTTCTCATTAGCGGGTCATGTCCGATACTATGTTCTCAACATACATCTATGTGATTGACTTTGATAGTCTTTATCAATGACACCATGAAACTTTGTCATCAGTCACATCACAATCTAGTCTCACCCGGTTATTAATTTCCCAATTTAATGACCTTTGACTAGGGATTTTATTAATTTAAACCATTTGAATTTGATAGGGTTTCATGATCAAGTCCTCAACTTGATGGCCTATAACAGTGATTTAAATCACTTTTGAGACTATTATTTAATTATCTCAGCTTTGCACAATTAAATAATTAAAGTTTTTCATGAAATTTAAATATAATCAAAGTATGTTTACATGAACATCAAATATAAATAAAAACAACCAACTCTCACTCAAATCAAGATAACTCCTAGAGAAATCTAAGTCTGAGCGCTTCAGCATGACCATCATGCTTTGGCCTTGGGAGTGGCTTAGTCAGAGGATCAGCAACGTTGTCATCCGTCGGGACCTTGCTGATCTTCACATCTCCTCTCGCAATGATATCACGAATCAGGTGAAATCTTCGCTCGATGTGTTTGGATTTCTGGTGTGCTCTCGATTCCTTCGCCAGAGCTATGGCTCCATTGTTGTCGCACAACAATTCCACTGGCCTAGATATGCTAGGAATCACACCAAGTTCCGTGATGAACTTCTTAATCCAAACAGCCTCCTTTGCTGCTTCCGAAGCTGCAAGATAGTCCGCTACGGTACTTTGCTTGGAACTCTTCCAGCTAAACGCACCGCCATTCAAACAGAAGACATAACCATATTGAGATTTGGAATCGTCTCTGTCTGTCTGGAAACTAGCGTCTGTGAATCAACTCACCACAAGTTCGTCACTTCCTCCGTACACCAAGAACTTATCCTTAGTATTTCTCAAATACTTTAGGATTGTCTTGACGGCAGTCCAATGACTCTCACCTGGATTAGCTTGGTATCTGCTCGTCATACTAATAGCATAAGCGACATCCGGTCGAGTACATAGCATGGCATACATGATAGATCCTATCGCTGAAGCATAGGGAATCTTATCCATTCGCTCTCGCTCAGCAGGTGTCGAAGGACACTGCTTCTTGCTGAGAGTAATGCCACTTGACATCGGAAGCAAGCCATTCTTGGAATTATGCATGTTGAATCTGTGCAAGACCTTATCAATATAAGTGTTCTGGCACAATCCAATAAGCCTCTTAGATCTATCTCTATAGATCCTAATTCCAATAATATACGCGGCTTGCACAGACTGAAGCAATTTCCAAGCCAGGTCTTTACAGACTGAAACATTGGAATGTCATTCCCAAGAAGGAATATGTCGTCTTTAGGAAAACAGATCTAGTCTAACCACTTAGGACTATCAGTTTTCCTGATCCCTAGAATCTCTGTATTGAATCTAAATTCCCAGATCTCGAGTATTACCTGGTGAATTGGCAGCGGAAGAATCAGGTTATCGAGATCAATGAGTGCCCCAAGTGTTGCACCTCCATAGGTATCCACACGCACACGAATCTGGAAGATGAATGCTAGTTCCTGGGAAAAACTGGGGCTAGGGTTTTCTTTCAGGTTTCTGGAAACTGATAAACTCATCATGAAAAACGTGACCCCTATATCTCTTATATAAGGGGGTTTTTCCTGAAACCCTAAAAGCCCAAAGCCCATTCGATCAGCCCAATCATTATGAGCTTGTATCGATCAACACACTCTTTGTATCGATCGACACCTCTCGTGATCAGTGTCGATCGTCACAACACTTTGTGTCGATCGACACCTAGCCAATAACTTGTGTAACATTTACACATTCCCATGCCCTGTCCATAGGATCATGTGACACTGGCAATGAGTTCACATAATTCATAAATCATAAGCGGCTTCTAGCAAAGCATTATGACTACCCAGTTTCACATGACTGTCATGTCTCGACTTCACAACCATGTCTGAGTTGGTACAGTGTGATCTCCAGGACACATCCCCTTCAATCTCCCACTTGTACTGGAATCAACTTATTCCATAATCCTTTTGTCCTATATCCCAATTCGGCATAAGGCAAGATGTGTCATCCTTATATAGCCAAATATGTTTTATCGAACTCTGATTTATACTGATCGATGCAAACAACTGACTTTCAGCTTGTTTGAGTGCGGCCACACATTTTCATCAGTACCAAATCTTCGATAGGCCCAGAGACATTTGCTCCCGTTATATAGGAGGGACAAATCCCATCTTGTTCCATACACTGTCTGACAGCACACTTCATGATATACATAATCAATGCCTTTTTAATCACCAGTTACGGCTGACGTTTGGTACAGTTAAAGTATACCAATTCATATGTTGAAAACATGATGACCTCAGGTCTAAGGACTATACTTTATAGTCGTAATGAGATACTCATATGACACTAATATAACATACTTGTTGAGTTCTCATTAGCGGGTCATGTTCGATACTATGTTCTCAACATACATCTATGTGATTGACTTTGATACTCTCTATCAATGACACCATGAAACTTTGTCATCAAGTCACATCACAATCCAGTCTCACGCGGTTATTAAAGTCTCAATTTGATAACCTTGACCAGGGACCTTCATTAATTTAAATCATTTGACTTTTATAAGGTTTCATGATCAAGTCCTCAACTTGATCAATGATTTAAATCGCTTTTGGGACTATTATTTAATTATCTCAACTTGGCACAATTAAATAATAACAAAAGGTTTTCCATTAAAATTAAACATAAACAAATATGTTTACATGAACATCAAATGTAACTAAAGTACATAACTCCCACTCAACTTAAGATAACTACTAGAGAAATCTAAGTCCAAGTGCTTCAGCATGACCATCATGCTTTGGCCTCGGGAGTGCCTTAGTCAGAGGATCAGCCACATTGTTCTCCGTCGGAACTCTGCTGATCTTCACATCTCCTCTCGCGATGATATCACGAATCAGGTGAAATCGCCGCTCAATGTGTTTGGATTTCTGGTGTGCTCTCGGTTCCTTCGCCTGAGCAATGGCTCCATTGTTGTCGCACAACAATTCCACTGGATCAGATATGCTAGGAATCACACCAAGTTCCGTGATGAACTTCTTAATCCAAACAGCCTCCTTTGCTGCTTCCGAAGCTGCAAGGTATTCAGCTTCTGTCGTGGAGTCCGCTACAGTGCTTTGCTTGGAACTTTTTCAGCTAAAAGCACCGCCATCCAGTCAGAAGACATAACCAGATTGAGATTTGGAATCGTCTCTGTCTGTCTGGAAACTAGCGTCCGTGAATCCACTCACCACAAGCTCGTCACTTCCTCCGTACACCAAGAACTTATCCTTAGTATTTCTCAAATACTTCAGGATTGTCTTGCCGGCAATCCAGTGACTCTCACCTGGATTGACGTGGTACCGACTCGTCATGCTAATGGCATAAGCGACATCCGGTCGAGTACATAGCATGACATACATGATAGATCCTATTGCAGAAGCATAGGGAATCTTATCCATTTGCTCTCGCTCAGCAGGTGTTGAAGGACACTGCTACTTGCTGAGAGTAATGCCACTTGACATTGGAAGAAAGCCCTTCTTGGAATTGTGCATGTTGAATCTGTGCAGGATCTTATCAATATAAGTGTCCTGGCACAATCCAATAAGCCTCTTAGATCTATCTCTATAGATCCTAATTCCAAGAATATATGCGGCTTCTCCCATATCCTTCATTGAGAAACAATTTCCAAGCCAAGTCTTTACAGACTTTAGCATTGAAATATCATTCCCAAGAAGAAGTATATCGTCTACATACAAGATGAGAAACACAATTGCGCTCACACTAGTCTTCTTGTAAACACACGGTTCCTCCTCGTTCCTGATGTAATCAAACGAATTGATCGCATCATCGAAACGGAGGTTCCAACTCCGGGAAGCTTGCTTCAATACTTTCCTAGCACTTTTAGGATCGACAAACCCTTCAGGCTGTGTCATATACACATCCTCTTCCAGAATCCCATTCAGGAAGGCGGTTTTCACATCCATCTGCCAGATCTTATAATCCTAATAAGCGGCAGTTGCTAGGAGAATCCGAATGGATTTAAGCATAGCGACTGGGGAATAGGTTTCATCATAGTCTACACCATGAATCTGTTTGAAACCTTTAGCCACCAACCTAGCTTTGTAAATCTTTACATTTCCATTCATGTTGATTTTTTTCTTGAAAATCCATTTACGCGCCAATAGGTAAATCTACCAAGTCAAATACTTGGTTTTCTGACATGGATCCCATTTCGGATTCCGCGGCTCCAAGCCATTTTTCGGAGTCAGTGCCCACCATAGCTGCCGTGAAATTCGCAGGTTCGTCACTATCAATGATCAAGAGATCATGACAGTTTGTCACTAGAAATCCATATCTCTCGGGCTCATGACGAATCCTTTCTGATCTGCGAACTTCAGGCACCACAGGTGTTGGTTCCTCAACCTCTTGTGAGTCCAACGACTGCTCTTTCTCTACAGGTTGAGCAGACTCCAGTGTTTCTCGAATTTCTTCGAGATCTACCTTACTCCCACTGTTTCTCTTAGAAAGAAATTCCCTCTCAAGGAAAACACAATTCCGGGCAACAAACACTTTGTTCTCGGAACGGTTGTAAAAGTAGTATGCCTTGGTTTCCTTAGGATAACCAACGAAAAAGCATTTATCATATTTGGGTTCTAGCTTATCAGTTATCAATCGCTTGACATAAGCTTCGCAACCTTAAATTTTAAGAAAAGACAGACTTGAAACTTTTCCAGTCCACATCTCATATGGAGTCCTTTCAACTGATTTAGACGGGACTCTGTTTAGCGTAAACACGGACGTTTTAAGAGCAAATCCAGAGAAGGATAACGGTAAGTCCACTTGACTCATCATCGATCAAGCCATATCCAATAAAGTCCGATTTCTCCTCTCATACACACCATTCCACTGAGGTGCTCCAGGAGGAGTGAGTTGTGAAACAATTCCACAATCTCTCAGATGATCCCTAAACTCTTGACTTAAGTATTCTCCTCCTCGACCTGATGGAAGAGCTTTAATACTTTTGCCAAGTTGTTGTTCAACTTCATTTTGGAATTCCTTGAATTTTTCAAAGGATTCCGACTTATGCCTCATTAAATAGACATAACTGTATCTACTGAAATCATCAGTAAATGTAATGAAGTATCTATAATTTCCTCTCGCATTAATGCTCATTGAGTCACACACATCTGTATGTATAAGGCCCAACAAGTCACTGGCCCTTTCATTAACCTTGTTGAAAGGGACCTTTGTCATTTTGCCCAATAAGCAGGATTCACATTTCTCAAATGATTCAAAATCAAATGAGTCCAAAAGCCCATTCTTATGGAGTCTTTGAATCATTTTCTCATTGATATGGCCCAAACGACAATGCCAGAGAAAAGTCTGGTTCGAATCATTGGTTTTTAACCGTTTTCATTTATGTTATAATGGGCAATGATTGATTTAGAATAGAGCCCATTATCTAATGGAGCGCTACCATAAAACATATCTTTTTGAATAAAAGAACAACATTTATTCTTTATTGAAAATTCAAAACCAATCATGTCTAATGCTGAAATTGAAATAATATTTTTGTTTATGGCAGGTACAAAATTGAAGGGAATGTGTCCTGCAGATCACACTGTATGACTCAAACATGGTTGTTAAGGATCGAGATTTGACAGTCATGTGAACTGGGTAGTCATGATGCTTTGCTAGAAGCCGCTCATGATTTATGAGTTATGTGAACTCATTGCCAGCATCACATGATCCTATAGGGTCACACACCTAAGCGAACTGGAAAGTTTAATGTGGAAAAGAGAAGGTGTCAATCGACACAAAGAGTTGTGCCGATCGACACAAGCCATGTGAGTCGATCGACACTAAGCGTGTGTCGATCGACACAAGCACAGTTTTGTCGGTTGATCAGATGGGCTTCGGGCTTTTAGGGTTTCAAGAAGTTTCCCCCTATATAAGGATATAGGGGGGCCACGAGTTGTTCATCAGTTTTTCCAGAAACCAGAAACCCTAGCTCCAGTTTTCCAGGAACTACCATTCCAGCTTTTCCAGATCGTGTGAGTGTGGATACCGATAGAGGTGCAGCATCTGAGGCACTCCAATCTCGAATACCTGAATCAATTCCGCTGCCATTCATCAGGTAAACTCGAGAAACTGGGAATCTAGATTCGTTAACAGAGATCTAGGGATAGGAAACCTGATAGTCCCTAAGTGGTTAGATAGGTCAGTTTTCCTACAGTGGTATCAGAGTCTCTGTTGCTTGAATCTGCATGTTTCTGTGTTTGTGTGGATTTGGAAACCTTTAGAACACGCATGTTTAGGATTCCCCAAGCCATGATTCGCCTGAAACTGTCTGATTGTGTGTTTCTGTGAAAAAGGTTTTCTGTGAATCGCGAATTAGGGTTTTCTACGAGGAGTGTGTCGATCGACACACCATGTGTATCGATCGACACATATCTGGTTTGTGTTTGTGTCGATGTCAAAACGTTGTGTCAATCGACACACTGGTTGTGGCGATCGACACAAGTGTTTGTGACGATCGATGCATGTTTTGTGACTTAACTTTATTCATGCGAAGCGAGTGTCGATCGACACACCGAGTATGTCGATCGACATAAGCAGAAATTTGCATTTAAAATTTAAGTCTCGGCCCAAAGGTCGTGTTCCGAAAATCGTGGTGTCGATCGACATAGCAGTCGTGTCGATCGACACACGTCGATCACCGTGGCGGTTCAATATGATTGAATCGGACTGGATGGATCGGTCTGGTTGGTTTAACTGATTTCATCACGGTTAGACTGGTCAGCTTTTTAACTGAGACTGGTTCAATTGGATTGGGCCAGGATTAAATGATTTATTTGGGTTAAATTGTTTAACCCCGAATTAATTAATTTAAAGTTGGTTTTCTAGTTAAACCAATCAATAAATTAAAGATTTATTTTGTTTGTATGAATTATAAATAAAATAAATTAATTAAATATATATATGATATATATTTAATAAATTCCTCATTGAAATATCAAGCCTTGATGTCTTGTCCAGATCTTGTTGACTGTCAAACATCATTTCATCATCAACAGTGTTGGGCCCAGAGACCACACAACGGAAAGACTGGTTTGTTTGACTGGGCCATCAGCAGTGCTGGGCCCAGAGACATAGGATTGATATTGATATATGATACCGTACCAAGACCAAGAATCATATTGGATATGATTAGCAAATGGTTGTTGCTTACCTAAATAACTAAAGTTTGGGCCATCAACAGTGTTGGGCTCAGACTTTTGTGAAATATGGATCTTGGAATCATTACATTCTAGAGGAAAATTGTTTGAATGTAGTGGGAGTTTTCTTAAAAAATGTTAAGAATTCTCATTTATTGAACATAAGTAACTAATAAAATTCTTCTCTTTTGTTTATTCAGCTATGTCTTCGAACAACTCACTCACTTTCAGATCTATCATTGAGAAGGAGAAACTGAAAGGACCAAACTTCTGAAGGAAAGGAGGTGTCCTGGCAATCATACTCATTGTATGTCTCTAACATAGTTG
>OVAF01001534.1:3007-21198 GCA_900406245.1 Odontarrhena argentea | reverse complement strand
ACTATTTTGATTTTCTAATGATTAATTACTTCCATAAATATATAGCTGTAACCCACCACAGTATTATTGATTATTATACTGATTTTTAGTTATATATACGAGTTCAACAAACATAAATAAGGGATACATAATTACTTATAGTTATAAGAGTTGCCTACAATTTGTTTTGACCTAAGAAGAAGTAGGCCATCAACAAGCCAATTGACGGAAATATATATAAAAAAATAACATGTGGAAAACTTGAAAAATAAAATATAGCTAGGTTGATGGTCCTGTGTCACCTGAGTTTAATTTTGGTACCGACTCCAAAAACAGATCGCACTATGCGTGAAAGTCTAAATTCGTAGGGTTATTGATACATCAAACCCAATAAAATTCCAAAAAGCCAAGTTCCCTCGGTTTATACCCACTTTGTCTCTCTTCTAGTTTTGACTCTTTTTGGGTTTTACTTCCCCAAGCGTGTACACTTGATATTAGAGTCTCTCTCTTTTTTTTTTTTTTTTTTTTTTTTTTTCTCAACTAATCTTCTATCATTAGAGTACTAAATAAGAAAAATGTATAGTTCATTTATTTATTCCAGTCAAGTATTAAGTACATTATAAATATATACTAGACTTTTTCTCCGCACATGGTGCGGAGAGTTTACTTTATTTAATTATAGCTATGTCCGACTTATTTGTGGATCGTTGTCACTATACTATATGTTGACCAAAAATGAGATGTATAAAAAACATGTAGGCCATCGACTGTTTTTATTGAATCAAATGTAGTCGATTGACTGTTTTTGTATGAAATCATAAATGTATTTGTGAAAATGGTCACAGATACAATATCTTGAAAAATTACCAATTTAGTAAACAAAAAAAGAAGTTTATTTCAAGTAAAATTTGCCAAGATATTGTATTTGTGACCATTTTTACAACTTATATGAAAAGTAAAGGTTACTGAAACACAGAAACAAAGATGAAGTTCTAAAAGTAAAGCATAGAATTTCTAGTTTTGAAAAGGAAGGGGAGAGTTAAAGTTTCAAAGAGAAGAAAGAAAACAGCACATCAACTCTCTATTGACTTGACTCAGCCACATTCATCACATCATATATTGATACAATTTTTGGGGTTTCCTTGGCTAGAATTTTTCTTCTAAATTCTAAAGATCAGAATTTTCTTCATACATTGATACAATTGTATGGTGTTAAATAGTAAAAGGGAAAGTAATGCATATATGTACTAAATACTAATACAGTTAGGTGACTAGCGTTCGTGTATAAATTAGATTTTCTTTTGCCTTTACCATGTAAATAAATTTATTACATTTATCTTTTCATAGTCCATGTGAAAATAAAATTTATGTATATATGTCGGGTAGTAAAATGTTAAATTAAGTTTTTGGTCGGTTTTCGGCAAAGTCTTTTAATAACAATAAGCACATAAAGTTTGAGTATTTAAGGATTAAGTAAAAAACATTTTTTTTTTTTTTGTATTTGAGTAAACAATACTAGCTATAAAAAAAAAAACATTAAAATTATATAGCTAGTAATTCATGTTTAAGAGAAAACATTTTGTAACACAAAAAATGCAATTAATTTTTTTTCTTTTTTTTTGCAGAAAGTGCAAAAAGCTCTTTCAAATAAATTTTATTATAGTTTGAAGATTAGTAGAAACAAGTTTCATGGAGATATCCAACATTGTGTATATAGAATAGTTCGTCATGGTTTCGTCATACTTGAACCACTTACCCATTACGATTTAGTTATGCATATATATATTAGTTGGACTAAAAATGTTATGGTCTAAACAAAATATTTACAACAGTAAATTTTTAAATACTCAGCACCAATTCAAAGGGTAAACAAACTTCATTTTCTTGTACAAAGAAATTATATTAATTTCTTATGATGGAATGGACCAAACGAAGCATGAAACTAATAACTATACCAAGAGCCACCCTTACGAGGCAGAGTGTAAATTACAATGCCCCGAGCGACCCAAGGATCAAGCCTACCAGCATCACAATGTCGCTAACATGTTGCCCATACAATACCAAAATGATGGTTCAGGAAAAATTAAAGAAGCAGCCACATGATTGCAAAAGAGCCAATAGTGCGAAAATCTGCGAAAATCCAAGCTTCTAGCAATGGTTACAATCCAAACTTCTTTGTTCGATTTGTTTCAATCTCTCAATGTATATGTTTGACTTGTATCGCAAACTATGTGATATATTCTCCATATTTCTTTCGTTATATTTGAGCTTTGCAATTGTTTCTCAAATTGTGTTTTTCAGTCTTTTTTCTTGGTTTTAACAAAAGAAGTCCTTAACCTAAATTAAGTGACAAAGTTACTACAAAAAAATGTCTAATTTATTCAAAAAAAAAAAAAAAAACTAGTAAAAACTTATGAAGTAATAGAGAATATAAAGTTCATTTCAAGTAAAATTTGCTAAGATTCTGTAATTATGGCTAATTTTACAAGATATTATTAAAATTAGTAAGTTCTAAAACAGAATACAGAAACAGAGAAATAAAGTCAAAAAAATAAAACAAAGATAAGGCAGAGAAATTCACTTTCTAAAAAAAAAAAGATAAAGTTTGGAAGAGAGAAGAGAAGACATCAGAGAAACTCTCTACTGCCTGGACTTAACCGCAATCACCAAAACATTAGTCTGTCTCGGCTTTACCTGCCACAGCCGGTGCATCGGTCTATGCAGCATCAAGCTCATTGTAGTGCTTCCATCATCCGCTATAGCTGCTGCATCAATCACAACATCCGCAACGGCTGCACCAATGGCAGTTGTAGCTACAATTCCAGGAGCAGATAAAGTTGTACTCTACCTTCTGTTTCTTGTATCTCTGCAAATCCTCTTGCCCTTTTTTTTTATTAACAGGTTCTAGTATCACTACACAAACCCATTAAAAAAAAACAGTAATTAAGACAGTAGAAGAGAATAATTTTTTGTTGTTACCTGTTTATCAGCATCCGAGAGACCCATCCACATTCTCGCAATCTCCATCAAAATTGATCCTTTTTTTTCCATCAAACTGAACTTCAAGCTTATGGTAATGATCTGAAACAAAGAAGTTGTACCCACTTCTATGCCCCTTTGGCCTACCCCCAGTATTCGATTTGGATATCTTTTGGCGTTTCTGTGATTTTGAAGTTCCAGGGAAAAAGACTCCTCTTAGCTCTTCTGCTCCCACTTTCACATTTGCTAAATACCCCCAGTCAAATTTCCCAACAATGACTTCATTAAACATTCATTTTTCATGTTTTTCTAAAAGTTTTAGAATGCAAATCCTAATATTCAAAGTTTGATGAAAGGGGATAATCTATACAAGGAAAAAAAATATAGTATGTTAGTTAGTACCTTTCTTAGATTTATTGACAAGACATTTCNTTTTTTTTTTTTAAAAAAAAAAAAAAAAAAAAAAAAAAAAAAAAAGACCAAGGTGGTGATTGGTAACCCCCACCTTTTAGACTATGAAGACTTTAAAAATTAAAAAAGTTTCAAAAGTTAATATTTACCCAATCACACTTTTGCTGTCCTAAATTTTCTCATAGTTCCTAAAATCTCTCACAGTGAACTTTTTCTTTTTTAACTCTACGCTTCTCTCTTATTTAAAAGTCTGCTTTTGTGGCTTTTATTTTGTTAAAAAAAATCACAGTCCAACTAAGTCACAACCAATTCCTTAAAAAAAGTTTTTATAGTAAAAGTCAGAAAAATTCATTAACCAATCGGTACCCAAATGTTAATCTTGGGATCTCCATGAAAAAATAAGAAAGAAAGCATGATTAAGTTTTCAGACCTTTCACCCGAAATGAAGAAAGTGGCTCTTGAAATTAGTACACATGTTCAAATTTAAAGAGCATGTCAAGGTAATGTTTCTTTACTATATGAGCCGCATTGGTTACCGGTTTCTCGAAATTGAACGTGTTCATGACTTCTTTGCGTTTATGATCTTTCATCACCTAAAGATTACACATGATTAAGAGACATGAATTATATATTTTTAAGGGAAAAAAACTAGAATGACACACAATTGAGTGATTTTTACTAGTTTGACACACCCAAAAATGTAATGGAAAAATATTTATAAATGCTCACCTTGTCCTTAGACCCTTTAGGAAAAAAAACTACATTTACGGGAAATGCCATTCTATTTTTCGCAGGAGAAATAGAAAGTCCAGATATTTACAGATTTGCCACTGCGAAAGTCTGTCGTTCATTTGGTGACAGACTTTCGTCATTTCGACAGATTTTTTTTTCTAGGTTATTCTAGTAAAACTTTTTCCAAAATCCAACAGAGTTTTACATTAAGTCTGTCACACGTGGTGACAGACTTATTTCCAGACTGCAGATTTTTTTAAAAGAAATTTAAAAATACGGAGTGTCATAGACTTTTTAAACATATCTGTGGCATGAAGCGACAGACTTTATTTTGAACGATAGATTTTTTATAAAAATGTTCGAGATTTTTGACAGATTTTTAAATTTTTGGCAGACATTTTTTTCACGTGGTGACAGTTTTTTTTTTTTAACCATTCCTGCGATGACAGACTTTTAAAAAGTCTGCTTTGAAAAATGAGAATTTTTAAATGACTAAAATAACACACCATGTGGCGACAGATTTTTTTTTAGTTATGACCGATTTTTTTTTTTGACTAAATATTTTTTTGTTTGGTGGCAGATATTTTAGTAGTATGTGATGACAGACTATTTTCGGACTGAAATGACACTTTCTTTGGTGGCATATTTTTTTTGACAGATTTTTATTCACGATAACAGACTTTTTGGTTCTGGAAACCATTATACTCATGCAAATTAACATTGCATAATCATTAAACCTAAAGTTGTTGGGTTCTAGTATTGTGCAAAACTTTTATTCAACCATAACTTATATTATATATATTGTGATGAAATATAATAAATATTTTGAAAATAACAAGGAAACATAATCATTTTAAGTTATGCATAAGTTTTGTTTGTATTCGGTACGTGAAGTGATGGCAATGAAAACCAATCTAATACTTGGAGTGAAGAAGTTTATTGAAGTAAGAAGAAAAATAAAGTTATAGAAAGCAATCGACCAATAACCGACCAACATAATAAGGTGTTTGTTCCATATACAATAAACCATAAACCAGGGTGCCGAGTGGTAAGGCTATGACTTTTACAATTTATTTGAAATCATCCTCTTTTAAGTTAAAAAATTGAATCCATTTCCTACAATGTTTTTTTTTTTTTGCAAAAAAATATTATTGTGGTCATATTATATTACAAGAATGTTAAAAATATAATCTACAATACTGATTAATTCTTTTTTATTATTTTTTTTGCCGTATTATTTGACAATAATATCCAAAATATAATGTTCAAGAATGGTTAACTACAATCAATTTTTTGATTTTTTATAAAATTATAACAGTATTATTTTCTAGAATATTTAATTATTTTTGTAAATAAGAATACAATTATATTTTTTGTTTATTTTTAAAATATAAAATTAGTATTATTTTCTTAAAGTTTGCATATTTCGAATTTTGGGAAATAAACAAATTTGAAATCCATTTCTTTTTTCCCGTTATGACAGATTTTTTAAAGATTTGACAGACTTTTTTTGAATATTGGCACAAAATTAATTTAAAAAAATCAAAATGGGTTTTTGGTCATTTAACAATAATTGTGTGTCATTCTAGTTCATTTGGTTTTGGGAAGGGATGTTAAAATGGGCTAAAAAACCCAGCCTGACCTGAACCTGAATTGAGCCCGCCCCAATTTGAGCCCGAACCCGAATTTAGCCCGAATTTTCTACTACCCGAAATTAAACCCGAACTGAGCCCATCGAATTTTTGGGTAGCCCGCGGGTACCTGTCAGATTGATTCGTGGGTACCCACCAGATTTAATACTAAAATACAAACAGCTTATTTGAATAATTAAATTAAAAAGTTTGTTTAAATTCCAAGTATTTATATTAATATTTTAACTAGATCAAAGATGTTGTTGCTAAAAAAAAAAAAAAAAACTAGATCGGAGATATAAAAGATTCCAAATATTTAAAATTTGATTTAAATGTTTATAAATATCTTAACTTGATAAAAGTTAACATATTTTAATTTCATCAAAATTCTAAAATAAAAATAATAATTTTAAAGTATTTGTAGTCGTTTCATTGCTTTTTTGTTTTTCTCTACTAGCCTACTAGGGATACAAACAATTTCATACAGTAATGAATCTCACAAATTCACAATGGAGTAAATAGGAAAGCATTATATACGTAGATAGCGTATCTCTTTCCTTGTTACTATTCCCACACTCCCGCACGTGCCTCCAACGGCTATGATTCAACTCCTTTACCTATGTTGCTAACGTGTCGACATCGCGAAGAGAATAGGCGCAAGGTTACGATACGCGCGAGGGTGACTTGGCAAGGTTATGGAGGTGGGCCCTACCTTTAGACGGGTACCCGAATTCGATGGGTAATACCCGATTCAAACCCACAAATTCGGGACCCAACCCGTTTTTAGCCCATGTTTATTTAATTTTTGAAAACGGGTTTTTCAACCCGATTTTTTGTCTGGGTTTCGGGTACCCGTCTGGCCCAAACCTGTTTTTAACATCCCTAGTTTTGGGTGTGTCATATTAGCACAAAACACAAAATTGTGTGTCATTTTAGTTTTCCTCTCTATTTTTAATGAAACAAAAATAATCTATTAAAATGTATGTTCATTGACACCATATGAAGTTGATACCTTTTCAATACCACCACGATATGTGACCTCGATGAAAAGTTTGTGTAGATCAAATGAGTTTCTTCTTAGTGTTGGAATCCTGTTACAAGCAAAAGCTATATTATAAACGATATATAACATTTTACCATTTTAAAACAATAAATTTTACATCTAGGTGACAAATAAATATATAAGTTATTTATAAGCGTTATTAGGTCCAATAATATCTTTTGAGTCCTAAATTAGCTAACTATACCTTTTCTTTTTTGTAACTGTACAATATTTTTTAATACTCTTTCACCCCTACCCCTAGAATCTAATCGGTAAACAAAGTCATATCCTCTCTCCTCTCTCTTAATTCTTATCTCTCTGTCATTTGTTTATCTCTTCTTCTTCTCTTTCTTCTTTCTTCTTTCTTCAATCTCTTGCTCCCACTGTAACAATTCATCAACACCTAGCCTTCTCGTTTGGGAGTTGTAGATTCGTGAGAGAGATCTTGTTGAGTTGTGGAAGAAGATGTGGTGGATTCAAATCAGAATCCTTTGGAAACTCCGTCGATGGTTTTGGTTGTATTGAATCTTCCTTCTCCGGTTTCGTTGGATCGGAAAGGTGAAGGTCTCAACTATGGCTTTTTGGTTGTATTGGTAAGAGAAAGATATTTTGGATTTACTCTTTGATACATGTATATAATTGATCAATGAATACTAATATGTTTGTTAGACATATAAATACGACCTAATATGTTTTTAAAAACTAACATGTTAGTCTTAAAATATGTTTTAGACGTCTACAAATTTTTATAGTTGAGTCAAATTTTTAATTACTCTTTAAACTTGTGAATTAAATGTCTAACTTTTGAATTGTATGTCTAAATTGTTATTGTTGAGTTTTTACAAGGATGACTTGATTAGCTATTCAGTATCTATAATTTTAGTTAGCTGAGCTAATATGTGTTTATACGGTAACATATTTGTTAGATATCCAAAAACCAAATCTAATTTGTTTTTCAAAAACTAACATGCTTGTTAGACATAAAAATATGAGCTAACATGTTCTTCAACAACTAACATGTTAATCTTAAACTGTGTTTTAGACGTCTACAAATTTTTATAAATGAGATAATTTTTTTGTTACTCTTCTAACTTGTGAATTTATATGTCTAATTTTGACATTGTTAATGAATATTAAATATATTAGTGTTATAATAATAAATCCATAAAAGTTAATTCAAAATTAATTTTTTTCTTTGACTAGGCCCAATTTGATCGATATGGCATTACCAACAATTAAAGAAGAAGTAAAAGGAGAGAAGATGAAGAAAAAAGAAGTTTTGGATTTAGGAGGAAAGATGAGAGAGAATAATATGTTCATAGTGTTGTAAACTTGGAGTTGATATGATAGAGGTATATGCATATGCTATATATATGTGTTTATGGAGTGAGTGAAAAGAGTGAGAGAAAATCTTTTGGGTTTGTATACTTCACGAGAGCGAGAGGTAAGTAAGGGGAAGAGAGAATTTTTATTGTCAAGTCTTATCTTTGCCTTTTTCATATCACATATATATAGTGCATAGAAAACCTTGTGACCAAGTTATTAAAACTTGGGGACAACTCTACCTTGACTAAATGACAAAAGTGGATGGATAATCATTCACTTAACACATAGCTAATAAAATTAAAGAGAGAATTATGGGTATTTTGGTCATTTAGAGAAGAGAAAGATACTAAAAGTTATAAAAAACTAATTAAAATTTGTTTTGGGTAGAGAACTAATTTTGGATCCAAAAAATATTATTCAGCTAATTAGCTCTATTTATAAACCACCAAACGATTGATTACAAATAAAACTGCATGGATTTCACATCAGAATTCGAATGATTTACCAAAAATTTATGTATAAAATCTATATCCCACCAAAATGATTAATTCAACTCCTATTTATAAAATCTAAAATATCGTAAAAATTAAATATGATAAGATTTATTTATGCACCACTACACGATAGATTATGGACAAAAAAAGTCGGTTTTTCATAGGCGATTATAAGTTATCGAAGAGATTAAAATTACAAAATAAAAAAGAATCAAAACCAAAGTTAAAAAATATGGAAAAATACACAACACTAACTTTAAATATTTTTTTCCACCCTTTCCGAGGTATTTTTCCGAGGTTTTCTTGAAAAAATCAGCACTTTGGACAAGATCATCGTACATAGTACGAGAGGTTCACCAATGTTCTTCTTGTTGTCGTTAGAAGAGGAACTATTAGCCGGAACCACTTCAAATTGCGGATGAGATGAAATATCAATGGTCGACATGATTTTCTAAGGGTCTCTTTAGCTTCAAAGAGTTTTCTAAATTTCAAGATAAGAATTTATCTTCATACATTGATACATTTGCATGGTGCTAAATAGTTTAATTCTAATCTACAATTAGCTGTCTAATGTTTGTGAATTATATATCTTTTTGTCTTTACCATATATAAGTTAATTACATTTCTTTTTTCATAGTCCTCGTGTAAATAAAATTTATGTATATATGTCACAGAGGACGTACAAAAATATGGGGTTTAGTGCAAAAAAAACCCATGAACTATTAAAAATATGCAATTTTACCCATCAATTATTTATTGTGCTTGAAAACCCCTCAACTCACGAAAACCCCGCAATATAACCCTTGACATATATATATTTTAGAATCTGTATATTGTTGTGTATGACTCATCAAAACGAAGTAGTTTTGATCTTTTAATTTTAATTAAAACTTAGAAAATGGAGACTCGAACTCAAGCCTCCCTTAAGTTATCAAGGAACTCAACCACAAGAGCTGACTTGTTTTTATTGAACAATGAGATGTATGTAGTTTGATGGAAGAAAGCACAGAGATTCATCTTAATGAAACAAATTAAGAAGAAGAAGAAGAAGAAACAAATTAATATAAATATATATGTGTCACCATAAACAACAAGAACCAATCAGCTCTTATGGTTGAGTTTTTTGATAACTTCAGGGATATTTTAAGTTCGAGCCTCCATTCTCTAAGTTCTTATTAAATTAAAAGATCAAAACTTCGTCGTTTTGATGTGTCATACACAATAATATACAGATTCTAAAATCTATATACGTCGAGGGCTATATTGCGGAGTTTTCGTGAGTTGAGGGGTTTTCAAGGAAAATAAATAACTGGTGGGTACACTTGCATATTTTTTAATAGGTCATGGGTACACTTGCATATTTTTTAATAGGTCATGGGTTTTCAAGGAAAATAAATTCTATCGGTTTTCATAAAAAATGCAGCCAATGCATAGATTTTTGTAGTGTTTAAGGATTAAATAAAACACGTTAGTTTTATTTTTTGTATTTGAGTAAACAATACTAGATATAATCATTATATACATATATATATATATATATATATATATATATATATATTTTTTGACCAAAAAAAAAATACATATATATAGCTAGTAATTCATCTTTAAGAGAAAACATTTTGTAAGACACAAAAAAAAAAACTGATTTTCAGTATAAAACTCTTTCATAAAAAAATTATTATACTTGGGAGATCAGTAGATTTAAGCTTCATGGAAATATCTAATATCGTGCAAATCAAATCGTTTGTTATGGTTTTTGAAAATAACGATAAAGACTTGCGTGGATATTTTTACTGTTAACCCACCAAAATTTAGGGTTTTTTTAATATATTTTTTTGTATGCTCTTCAACGGTTTCCAAACTATTAAAACATTGATATCATTTGGTAATTTTGGAATTACTCAACTTTCGTGTTTCCCCACCGAGGCTAATGAGTTTATATATATATAAATTGATGAAGTATTACTACGTTGGGGTGATTAAGGACGGAATATGAAGTAATTTTGGGATCAGATGACTGATAACGGTGTTTTCGTGCATCGGTACAAAATAAATTTATACCCGAGAATTCACATCGAAATTAATTGATGTAGTATATATGGGATCGAACACAGGGACTAGTGAAGAATCTAGACTAGTATGAAATGCGATAAGCAGATATGAATACGATAATACGAATGATGTAACAGGTGGTGAGTGATGAACGAGATGATCAAGTAACCAAGTAGCAAGTAACCAAGAGAATGATGATGATTAGAATAACGTAACAATAGCAGTGATGATGATTAAGGATGTAAACAATGATGAGAAGGCGTTAAGATCATGACAAGTTCGGAAAGAATCAAACAAATAGTAGACTCTCCAACTAGTGTCGATCGTCACCTTTGCATGGTGTCAATCGACACTAGTCCGAGGTATGTGTCGGATGACACCACAATGGGGTGTCGATCGCTACTACGCTTTGAGTTTTCTAGTTCTTGAGATAGAACACACGTATAGATCCAAGACTAGATGAATCACATGATCTCTTTGAAACGTTCAATATCGAGAGGCTACATCAAACGAATCAAGCATTGAACACAATTCATATTAGCTCATAAATTATAAATCACAAACCAAACTCGTTATACTAGTTTCATGCATACCCTAATAATGGATCACGACATATCAACGCATAATCCTATATCGTCTCATATAAGGGCCTGTCACCAGCAAAAGGACTCCACCGACAATCTAATAGGTACAATCAACTATACAAACGAGGAAGTAATTACCTAGAATCATCTCTAGCAATATCAAGAAGCATTAGGAACTATTTATCAACGATTATCATTGAAAACACAAGAAAAATTAGCATAAGCACCTTCCACTACATGATGACATATATTCCTAACCTACTGATGCCCTAATCTCAACAAGAGAACTACTCACACATGTTGTATGAACAACACATGATCAATAGAAGAGAGAAAGTGACAAATTGTTTTATGAAGAGGAGATTTGTTCAAAAAACAGGGGCTTAACCTAAACAATGATCTAAAACCCTTATTTATATAGGGAAAAACGTGCTAGGTCAAAACATGTGTTATGAGCTTCTTCGGGCTTCTTCTGGGCTTGTTTCTACCCCAAAAACGGGAGTTTCTGGAGTTTGTGTCGACCGACCCTAGTGCTGGTGCTGTTCGACACCCTTCATAAATCCTAGACGCTCTCAGCTTTCTAGGCAGCAGGACATTTCTTCAGTAAAACAGTGATATCTTCCTAACCGCTCATCAGAATATGTTAAAACCACCACCAACATGAAGCTAACTCAATTTCCTATCTTGAGTAAAAATTTGAGATCCAAAGTCAATCCGTAAGACCTTCATCTGACTCGATATTTGAGGTGCTTTAGACTGATCTTACATCTTCTTTTAGCCGTTCTTCTCCAAAAACTCCAAAAAAGCACCAAAAGACCCCAAAAGGCTCCCTAACATGTACTTTTCCTGAAATATGCTCTTAAATAGTAATAATACGGGAAAAATCCCCTAAAAAGATAGTTACGCCATGTATAAAAGAAGTCAAAATCATGGTTAATCAATGACATGCGGATCATGTTGACTAGACCCGGTTTACTCCGTGGGGGTTGCGTCGGGCTTTGTTCATTGGGCCTTCAGTGGAAAGATCATTAATTGTGAATGGACCCTAAATCATGGATGGGCCTTAACGGTTGTGCTAAGCCCATCTCCACCAATCAGTCACCCCCCCCCTTCTCCCGAGCGTGAGATTCGCGTGCTTGGCGCTTGAGATCTCGCTTGTCTGTTGCCATGTGTCGCTTGCTGAGACGACCACAGGTTTGGGAACCCAACCGTCGAAACCAAAGGATCATCAATGCATTTCCCTAAGATAAATATCTTCCTTTTGCTCTTCGTGATCTCATTTCTTCCTATGCTCAAATAATCTTTCTATTTCCTCTGACCGTATCTTGTCATTTTTTCCGATTTGTCTTTATTTTTCCGTTCAACTTGTGAGGAGAGGTTCAGTTATATCTCCGAGCCCAATAGTAATGTCATCTTCATCTTCGGAATCGGTTCATGCCGATCTTGGTGAGACGACGTCCCTTCCGTAAGGGCTCATTCTTTCTCCTCGGGACGAGGCTGTTTGGAGGGGAGGGGAGCTGCATCTGAGGGGAAGGTAGTGGGTCGGTCAAGGAAAAGATTGACAAACCCACTCAAGAGGATCTTGATGGCCAGGGCATCGAGGTACAGGGTGGAGAGGTTCTGCCTTTGCACGGCGGTCCTGCGACTAAGTCCTCTAGACAATTGCTAAGGGAGCTATACGACTTCTTCGACAAGCTGAAGGGTTTTAAGTTCATGTTCCCTGAAGAGGGAGAGCATCTGTGGACTCTGCACGAGGGACACATGTGTCTTCACGAGGCAGCTTTCTTATCATGCGGTCTTCGGTTTCCTCTGCCGAAGCCGTTTGTAGATTTCTATACGGCTCGGCAAGTGGCCTTTACCCAACTGACCGGCAATTCCCTTCTCGTCATTACCGAGCTCCTCGGCTTGGGAGCTAACCTTGGTATTGATGTGTGGGTAGAGTTTTTGGAGACGACCATGATGAGTAGCAACGCCACTAATAAACCTGAGACTTTCTATGTTAGTCTGAAAGGGGTGCATCGGGTAGTTTTAGTCGAGGCGAATGAGCACTCTCTGATCGACCGACACGACCAAATATATGTGGATTGGGGCCGCGACTTTGGTAGCCGCCACACCCTTTCTTCTTTTTTCTTCGTACGACGTCGATTTTCTTTTGCAGTTTTGTACGGGAGTTTTGGGGGAACATACTCTCTAATACCCAATGATCCTCCCCTTTCAGGAATGACATAGATATCGGATTACTCTAAAGAGTATTGAAAACTCAAGGGAAACGACACCATCTTACTACTATGATATGCACAAACCTACTACTACACAAAACTCAACAAGAACTATTCACACATGGTGAAAAAAAGACATGATACGAACCAAAATTTGTAGAGTAACTTTTTATTAAAACTTGGATGATTCTAAAGAGAGAACTACAAGAGTATATATATAGGTAAGAAGCACGAGCTAGGGTAAAAAGGTGTCTTCTAGGAGCTGAATATCGAGCATCAATCAGTCTTCATTGCAGAATCATCGTCATTTGGAAAGTATCCATTTCTGTCTCAAAGAGGGTGTCGACCGACACCATGGTGTGATGTCGGTCGACAGGGCCATGTGATCTTCTTGGAAACTTTGTTTTATGTATCGATCGACTCTCCAGTGGGCTGTCGGTCGTCACTCATGGCAGGATTCCTCATTTCTTCGATCCTTGCTCCATAGTTTGTTGATAAACTCCATAATGCTTCCAAAAGCCACCAAAAAACCCCAACATGTACTTTTACCTAACAAAATTCTTAAAATGACAAAACTAGAGGAAAATCCCTTAAAAAGATAGCAACTGATGTGTGAAAAAGAGATTAAAATCACATCGTATCACTCAGCCGGCGCCATAACTTCCATGTCGTGCGCTGGAAAGAATGGTGTATGTCTAGTTCCTCGTCGAGGGGAGCCTACACGAAGCCTTGTCATATCTTCGCACGGGCCAAACGTGAAATTGTCGGTCCCGAAGTAGCATAAGAGCCAGCGAGAAGACATTAGCTTTTCTTCCCGTGCGCCAAACACATTTTGTGAGTCCGAGGACAATTTTGG
The DNA here is from genome assembly GCA_900406245.1 of Odontarrhena argentea. Lineage (NCBI taxonomy): Eukaryota > Viridiplantae > Streptophyta > Magnoliopsida > Brassicales > Brassicaceae > Odontarrhena > Odontarrhena argentea. Next base: position 6,893 of record OVAF01001534.1, on the reverse strand, counting down.
AGTCCGCGGGTAGAGATTGACTTCCTTCCCGCGGGCTAAAGCTCGGCCTGTGGGTCCCCCACATCCTTAGAGCTAAGGGTGTGCACAATATTCATGGATCTGTTATCCGATCTGGATCCGTTCCGAATTCATTCCGAATGCGTTCTGAAAAATAGGATATTCGGGGTGCCTGAATCCGGACTTTTTTTTTTTCGAGGTCCAAATCCGAATCCGAATCCGTTTTTATATATATTTTCACTAAATATATGTATAAGATATATATATATATATATATAGATATATATATTTTTCATAATAAATAGAAGAATAGTTCAAACAAATTATTGTTATATATATATATATATATATATATAATTAAAATGAATAAATTTCAATGGTTTTCATTGATATTTTCCATCTAATTATATTTCTAGATATTTGTTTATTTATTTTGTGATTTTATTAATATTCAATTATTATTTTTTTATTAATTTTAAATGATTTTGGGTGGATCCGGATAACAGTTTTTTGGATCCGTCCGGATCCGGATAACAATTTTATAAACCGTCCGAATCCGGATCCGGATCTATAAAAAAAATTCGGATATTCGATCCGTGCCCACCTCTACTTGGAGCCCGCGAGAAGGGAACCACTTCCTTCCTGTGGGCTAAGTTTGGTACATGGGTCCTGCTAGCCAAAACCAAACTGTAGGTCGCACGGACGAATGTCCTTCCTCCTCTTCCTCTCAACCACGGGCTTGGTCTCTCACGTGGGACCCGGGGGAAGAAATCTAACACTTGGTCCATGGATTGCCTCTTTAAGTGATGCATCACATGTCCCACACGATTCTTATCTCATTACAAACGGCTAAGTGTGGGACATCATTGTGAAATGTTGCTTTGTTGGTCCTAAAGAGTCCAATGACTTAATTCCAATATGAACTTGTGACCCACAAAATCCAATTGATCATGCAATTGGCAAAACAACCCGTGAGATTATCTTGATAATCTATGGGCCCAGAGACACTCGTAAGCAGCTAACAAGCCCAAACCTTCGGTGCCTGACCAATCTCTAAGCCAAGTCTTCTAGGAAAAATCTCTCAGCTCTAAGGCGAATATCCGAGACACCTTTACGAAAATGCATGTTTTCCATCTGACCAACGACGAAATGGAAATCTTCATGTTCGTGCCTGTAAAAAGAAAAAATTCCCGAAGTATGCCAAGACGTAAAAGGAAAGGCGGCCCACAGCGAAGAAAGCCATAAGGCGGTGAATTAGGAGTATATATAGATCTAGTGTCTTAGTCATACATCTGCACTCACTTTTTGTATCTCTCAAAACTATAGCTCTAGGGTTTAAGTCTTGAAAACTTGTATTCTCTCGAAACTATAGCCATGATTGTGACTTTGTTCTTTTTTTTTTCCTAATTTTCAATAAATTACCATATATCACTATTTAATTATGTAAATGATGATTTATAATTGAGAAATACCCTCCAATACCACTAAACCAAGTTCTATGGACAAAAATACCATGAGTTTTCAAAAGTTCCTTAAATACCATTGTCATGGTTAAAATCTTATAAAATAAAAATAATAATAATAAAAATAATAAATAATAAATAATTAAAAAAAAAAAACCGAATTTTTTTTTTTCGAAAACATTTTTTTTCAAATTTTTTTTTTTTTCAAAATATTTTTATACTTACTAATATTTAGGAAGACCTTCCTAAATATTTAGAAAACATATAGGAAGGCCTTCCTAAATACTTTTAATGGTTAGGAAGGGCTTCCTAAATGCTTTGAATATTTTATAAATGGCTTCCTAAGTACTTTGAATGATTAGGAAGGGCTTCCTAAGTGTTATGAATGTTTAGGAAGGGCTTCCTTACTGCTTTGAATATTTTATAAAGGGCTTTCTAAGTACTTTGAATGATTAGGAAGGTCTTCCTAAGTGTTATGAATGTTTAGGAATGGCTTCCTAAGATCTTTGTAAACAAAATTTTCGAGAAAAAAAAAAATTTCGAAATTTTTTTTCGGAAAATAAATTATTTTATTATTTTAATAATTTTATAATTATTCAATTTAAATAAATAATTATTTTTTCTTTTTGTTATTAAATGATGGTATTCATGAAACTTTTTAGTTTAGATGGCAAGGAAGAAACATTTTTTATTTTTGTGGTATATATTCATGGATTTTCCCTTTATAATTTATTCTATCAAATAAAAAAATTTAAGGAAATATGTAATGAAATCACAATCTCTATTAAGTAGGGAATAAAGAAACAAATGTACAGTAACAAAAGATTTTTAGTAAAAAATTTGTAATATAATAATAACAATAATTCATAATTTCTCATGCTGTAGGGAATATGGATTTTTGTGCATTGATGAGAAATGGATAGCACTACTTTCAACAAATGGAGCGATGATTTTCAATAATCTACATATATAAAAGGGACTAGGAGAGGGACCTGGGATTGTCCACATCAGCTCAATGAGCTTCTTTCTCAATATGCCACGTGGCAGTAACTTAAAAAAACGAGTTGGGCCTCATCAAACAAAGAAGATTGAGCCCACAACCAAAAACTGATTTACATAGCTCATTTAGTAAACAATATGTAAGCCCATCAACCATAGAGGCTCATCCCCTTCCTCTCGCCGTTTCTCCCATCCTCATCCACGACTTCGATTAATCCATCTTCCACGACTCTTGACCGATCCTGCAATTATCACCCACTAAACAAATAAATTACCCACTAAACACATAAATGAAATGACCTTAGCCGAAGGGTTCTATAAAAGTGGCTTTGAGCATATGTTTGGAAGTGCGTTATCATCATCTCAGGGAAGTTCTTCTTCAACATCGCAAGGCAGATGGATTTTATCGGGTTACCAGTTTGAAGCTTCCAAATTCTTATGATTTGGCGAGCTTTGGTGATGTTGAACAATGCCATCAAGGATGTCTCCGCAACTGTTCTGGCTCGGCGTCTTCTTCGCGTCCATCAACGTTTGGATGGAAAGATTCCTTGAATACGATCCACATGAACTTACAAGAGAACACAGTGATCCGAAGCTGACACTGGTAATTGATGAACTCACTTCCCTTCTATTTAGCCTTTTCACGTTAGAACTTCGTGCGGTGAAGAATCATTTTGGGACAATTTTGATTATCCTTGAACCTCATACGATTCTAACGTAAGAAGCTTTTGGGATGTGTAATCGTTTTGAAGGTATTGGATTTTAAAATCGCAGTCGTGGATTGGATTCGAAGTCATGTCATGTTACTGGAAAGCTTTTCTACACCGATTTAACTCACAAGGTATTTATTTATGAATGACTCACTCAAGGGATGAATGTGCAAAGTTGGCAGTGATCATTCCTTCAATTTATGCAGGCCATTAATGCCATAGAGTTATTTGTGTGGTTTTTTATGGAGATCCAGGAGGCAGAATCAACCAAACCTCAGGAGAATATAAGGTTTGAAGAGAGTAAATATTGGTTTTGCTTGACGACTAAAATTCTGTCTTAAAGTCAAATTCATCAAACACGAAGTATGGTGTATGATCAAATCTTAATTGGGATTTAGAAGCACCAAATTCTTAGTTAAGTTAAGATCATCAAGTGCAATGCTTATATTTCTACAAAAGTAGAGCTTAATAAACTAACATGCAAAATTAAGTAAAGATGATGTATTTTTTTTTTTGGCAGGAAGCAAGAGTCTGGTGGCTTTAGGACTAAGGAGAAATAATATTCACAGGAAAGTTTTCGGGTTCAAGAACACAACAAGACATGGGGTAATGGTAGATCTTATTGTTTGTCTCACGATGAACACTGATAATTAAAGAACTTTCTCTCTTTATTTGCTTAAGATAAATATCTCAAACTCAAGCTTTTATCAGTTCTCT